>JAMLFT010007160.1:0-15167 GCA_026544285.1 Pachyrhizus erosus
ATTTCCTCTCAAAGCAATTGTCTCTCAAAGATAAGGGTAAGTGTTTCACTCTATCCAAACATGACATCTATGCAAATCAAAATTGATCGTCATCTCTAACATTTTACAAATGCATGAATTTACAAGGATCACTAAGGTCTTTTTAGGCTTGTAATGTGGCTGAGCTTAAAAAGAAATTTTTTGTTTTTTTAGATATATAACAAAGCACTTAAAAGATCAATAAAACACAAATGATACAATATTGTAGTCTACAAGTCTCAATCTTTTACTTCTCCAATTCCTTTGATAACACCTTAACCTTTTCCATTGTGTATCATTCCTTAATTCACTTGATAATTTTCTCTATTTCTCACACAAAATTGTACAATGATTGTTTTGACATTGCTTTTCTTTCTATTTCCTATTTCTCTCTTTTTTTTTTAGAAGAATGGTATATAGAAAGAGATAAAATATTTGGCCTTTCTAAACAACCATATCCTATACACCTTATTTCCAACCCACAAATAATTCTCCTCCAAACTTAGATTATAATCCAAGATCATTTTATGCTCTCTTATCTTCTAAGTGAGGGTGGAGATAATTGTTTTTCATGATAGGTTTTAGGGTTGTTTTCAACAAGAATCTTTACAATTTCTAGCTCAAATAAGGTTCAAAGGATATCAATATTATAGGTTAGCTATTTGGCCCCAGCTTCATCATGCATAAGTGATAATAAGAAAATTAATCAATATTAACAACACAATCATAATGATGACACTCCATTAGTGTTTACATGATGCACACAAACTTACTGGCTTAAGCTTTATTTTGCTAGTCATCGATAACTCATGCCAAAATATCAATCTTATTAGCGAATTACTTATGCATCCAAATATGGTCATATGAGTACAACCACTTCATACTCAACTTTAACTTCAAAAGCATTTTCATGCAATTCTAATTTTCCAACAACTTTCCTAAATGTAAACATTGGACTTTCTCAATTTAAGTTCTAAAACAAAATAACTACAATGAAAGCATGTAACAGACTAATCATTTGCATGCAATTGGACTAACATCACAATGAAAATCTTAAACATTCACAATTATAACAAAAAACCAAAAGCAATGGAGACATTAAAATTAAAATACTGAAATTTAAAGTACTGAAAGCTTAAAGATTAAAAACAGAAATGATGAATGTGATTGTTGCTTCACTATTTTTCCTCCTCGTCATATTTGTTAGATTCTTCTTGTTTGTCTTTAGCAGTTCCCCCCCTCTAGGAAAAATTGGACTGTCCCCAAGCCATGCAAATTAAGCTCAAAACGTAGTTGGGGTGAGCCATGGGAAGGGGTTGGTTGTCTCATCAAAACACATAACATAAGTTCAAATCAAATTTAAGCAAACTCATATGCAAAATGAATAGTAAATGAACTTGACTAACTATAAAACACCAAATGCATAAAAGTTAAAGGTAGAGAATGGTAGAATGTTGGGTTGCCTCCCAATAAGTGCTCTTTTTACGCCATTAGCTTGACGCATGCATAATCCCTAAGGATCATTCAAATTTACCACATAGGTGAGCCTTTACAATTCAACCTCCCAAATAGTGTTTCAACCTTGACCATTAATTATCTAGCTCCTTCTTGTTGTAGGATCTTCCAATTTAATAACACCATAAGGCTTAACTTCTTTAATGATAAAAGGTCTAGACCATTTGGATTTGAGTTTCCCAAGAAACAACCTTAGCCTAGAATTGAACAATAAAATTGATTGGCCCAGTTTGAATTCCCTTTTTAGAATCTTTTTATCATGATAGGCTTTGACTTTTTCTTTGTATTTCTTTGAAGATTCATAAGCAGTAAGCCTCATTTCATAAAGTTCTAAGAGCTGTAATTTCCTTTTCTCTCCAACTGCCTTAGGATCAAAATTTAAGAACCTCAAAGCCCAAAATGCCTTGTGTTCTAACTCAACTAAGAGATGACAAGTTTTTACCATAAACCATCTAAAAAGGAGATAAACCTGTAGAAGTCTTGAAATTAATTCTATAAGCCCACAAAGCATCATCCAACTTGGTTGACCAATCCTTCCTAGAAGAAGCCACTATTTTCTCTAGAATTCTCTTGATCTCTCTATTGGATACCTCCGCTTGACCATTAATTTAGGGATGGTATGGTGATGCCACTTTGTGCTTAACACTGTAATGCTCCAAGACCTTTTGAAGTTGAGTGTTGTAAAAATGTGATCCACCATCACTAATCCAAACACTAGGAGTGCCAAATCTAGTGAAGATATTTTTCCTTAGAAACTTAATCACACTTTTGGCATCTTCCTAGGGACTTGCAATAGCTTCTACCCATTTTGAAACATAATCTACCGCCACAAGTATGTATTCACTGGAAAAATAGGATGGTAGAGGTCCCATGAAGTCAATACCCTAACAATCAAACACTTACACCTTAATTATGTTTTGTAGTGACATTTCATGTCTCTTAGAAATTCCTCCATATCTTTGACAACTATCACAATTTTGAACATGATTATGGACATCTTTAAATAAGGTGGGCCAATAAAAACTATATCGAAGGAATTTTGTTGTAGTCTTTTCTCCATTGTAATGCTCACATAAGGAGAGTTATGACAATGCCACAAAATGTTATTTGCTTCCTCCCTTGTTACACACCTCCACAGAATAATATCAACTACAATCTTAAACAAATGAGGATCATCCTACACACAGTAGTTGGCATCTTTAAAGAATTTCTTTCTTTGATTCCAATTGACATCTTCTAGGATAACTCCAGCAACCTTAAAATTTGTTATATCAGTAAACCAAGGGCGTTCTTGCATCATTAACAACTTTTCATTCAAGAGTTCTTCTAAAATTTCATAGTCTTGGTGGTCACCTCATTATTCACCAACTGTGACAAATGATTAGCTACAAGATTTTCACTCTTTTTCTTGTCCTTGATGTCTAAGTTAAACTCCCGCAACAATAAAATCCATCTAATTAGTCTTGGTTTGGAATCTAATTTAGTCAACAAGTATTTTATTACACCATGATCAGTGTATTCAATAACTTTAGAGTCAATCAAATAAGATCTAAATTTCTCAAGAGTATACACTATAGCTAGCAATTCTTTTTCAGTAGTTACATAATTGATTTGTGTTTCATTCAAAACTTTACTAACATAGTGTATGACATGAGAAATTTTTAAGTTTTCTTTGTCCTAACATTGGCCTTGCTGCATAGCCACTAGCATCACACATCAATTCAAAATCATAGTTCCAATAAGGGGTAATGATCATAGGAGCAGAGACAAGCTTTTGCTTCAACAATTCACATGCATCTAAATAAGAAGAGTCAAAGTTGAAAGCAGTATCCTTATTAAGTAAATTGCTCAATGGCTTTACAATCCTTGAGAAATCCTTAATGAAACGCCTATAAAATCCTGCATGTCTAAGGAAACTTCTTACTCCTTTTATGTTGGTGGGTAGTGGTAGTTTCTTAATGATTTCCACCTTTTCCTTGTCTACTTCTATACCTCTAGAAGAAATTTTGTCCCATAATACAATCCCTTATGTGACCATAAAGTGACATTTCTCCCAATTTAGCACCAAATTAGTGGAAATACACTACCTTAGTACAAAGTCCAGATTCACCAAGCAATCTTCAAAAGAGGCCCTAAACATAGAGCAATCATTCATGAAGACTTCAATGCATTTTTCAACCAAGTTAGAAAATATGCCAAGCATACATCATTGAAAAGTGGCTGGTGCATTACACAATCCAAATGACATTTTCCTATATGCAAAAACACCGGATGGACATGTAAAGGCTATCTTTTGTTGATCTTTGGGATCCACTACGATATGATTATAACTAGAATATCCATCCAGGAAGCAATAAAATGTTTGTCCTACTAGTATTTCAAGCATCTAATCCATGAAAGGCAATGAAAAATGATCTTTTATGGTTATCTTATTCAACTTTCCATAATCAATACACATTCTCTAGCTTGTAACAGTCCTAGTAGGAATCAATTCATTATTTTCATTTCTAATGATTGTCATGCCATCTTTCTTTGGAACAGCTTGAATGGACTGACCTAAGCACTATTTGAGATAGGATAAATGATGCCAACTTCCAATAGTTTCAAAACCTCCTTCTTCACAACATCCTTTTGAATTGAGACACCTTTGAGGTTGAACAACATGTTTGAAATCCTCTTCCATCAAAATCTTATGCATAAAGTATGAAGGGTTAATTCCCTTTAGATTTGATAATGTCTACCCTATGACCTCCTTGTTTTGCTTCAACACTTCCATCAATTTCTCTTCTTCAGCATCTGTTAAAAGCATTACTGATGATGACTAGTTTTTGTCCATTGTCTTCTAGAAAAACATATTTCATATGAGGAGGTAGCATTTTCAACTCCAATTTTGGTTTTTTCCTTTACTCTTCTTCTTTCAATTCTTCAATGGAAGCCTAAGTAATAGGGGCTTCTTTAGAAGCATTGAGATTCTTTAAGCATTCTTTAATATATTCTTCTTCTTCATCTTTTAGAACCTCACATGCATCAATCAATGTTTTCTCCAAAGAGTTTGTAGCATGCACTTGTCTTCTCTCAGCCAACAACACTTTCTCTAGGACATCAATTCTAAAACATTCTTTTTTATCATTGGGATGTTGCATAGCTTCAAGAACATTGAAATTCACCTCTTTATCTTGAACTTTCACCTTCAGTTTTCCAACATCCATATCAATGATCACCTTGGCTGTTTTCATCAATGGTATGCAAAGGATTAGAGGAAATTTCTTATCTTCTTCCATATCCATGACCATAAAATCCACTAGAAACATGAATTTATGTACCTTCACCAGAACATCTTCCACCACACCATAGGAGTACTTCACTGATCTGTTGGCTAATTGTAGTGTCATCCTGATTGGTTTGGCTTGTAGATCTCCAATTCTCCTTATCATGGACGAAGACATCAAATTAATGTTGGCACCTAAATCAAGGAGTGCTCTACCTATAGTCAATCTACCAATGGTGACTGGAACGGTAAAACTGCTTGGATCTTTTGGCTTCTAAAGTAAAGACTTCTGAATTATTGCGCTACATCTAGCTTCTAACTTTATAGTCTCTGCCTCACTGAATCTCTTTTTCTTTATTAACAATTCCTTGATGAATTTAGCATAAGTAAGCATTTGTTCCAAGGCTTCTGAAAATGAAATATTAATCTGCAATCACTTGAAAATGTCCAGAAACCTAGCAAATTGCCTTTCTCTATCTTGTCTTGAAGGGGTGTGTGGATAAGGTAAATTCTTTGCTGATGGTGCCTTTACAATCTTATTTTCTTTCTTTTTATTAAAACCTCTCTTTTTTTTCTTTTTGTTTTTCTTTTTCACTCTCTTTTTCTCTATTTTCAATTTTTCTTTTATTCTTCTCACTTTCTACCTCAAACTCTTTCTTTCCATTCTCCATCAACTCATCTCCATCAACAACTTCTAAGGTATCCCCAATACCTTTTCCAATCTCTTTACCACTTCTAGTAGTGATAAACTTTCATTGCTCTTTAGGATTAGTTTGGGTATTAGCTCAAAATGGACCGCTTTGTTGATCAGCCAATTGTTTAGCAAGTTGTCCCACCTAAACTTCAAGACTTTTGATGGAGGCTTCAATGTTCTTTTAGTTACCCAATGAAGCTTGAATGAATTGATTTAGAGATTCCTCCAACTTTGAAGTCCTATAATGAATAGGTTGGTAGTGCTCTTGTTGTTGGTTAGGTGGTTCTCTGCTTGAAGAACCTATCTCTTGTCTCCATCCATAGTTATTACTTGAATTATTCTTCCAATCTTGAGAAAAAGAACTAGGATAAGAATTATTAGAATAATTCCCTTGTCTTTCTTGGTTGCCTATATAATTAACTTCCTATTCTTGATAGCCCCCTAATTTTAAACAATGACTATTTGGATGGTCTCCACCACAAAAATCACATTTCATTACTTGCTGTTGTTGTCCAAAATTGGTTTGTATAGCTTGTAATTGTTGAGGAACCTCAACAATTTGTTTAGTCAAGGTCTCAATTTGTTGGGTTAGAATTTTGTTTTGAGCTAGGATGACATCAATGGTATTTAATTCAAGCATTCCTTTCTTAGGCACCTGAATCCTATCATGTTGAGCTTGATGATCAGTATAAGCAAATGCATCAATGATCCTTGTAACTTGTTCAAGACCTACGAACATCATGGACCCTCTAGCTGTAGCATCCAATATCATCTTAGTGTTTGGTCTCAACCTATTACAGAGAATGTGGAGTTGAGCAAGATCTTCAAAGCTATGATTTGGACACTTCCTTAACAATGATTTGTATCTCTCCTAGGCTTCACATAATGGTCCATCTACTCCTTGATGAAAAGTAGTTATATCTGAGTTTGCACTAATGAATCTTGAAGGTGGAAAAAACTTGTTTAAAACTTCTCTTCTACATCATTCTAGCAGGTCAAACTTTGATTTGGATGAGATTGCAACCAAATTTTAGCTTTTCCTACTATAGAAAATGGAAACAATATCAAGTAGAAAGCTTCTTCGTCATCCTCAACTACTCTCACAGTACTGTACAATTCATAGAATGTTGAAATATGAGCGTAAAGATCTTCATGGTCCGTTCTTGTAAACTAATGAGAGCTAATAAGATCGGGAAGTGTTGACTTCATCTCAACAGTTTTGGTATTAGTTGAAGGCTTGATAGTGCTAGAAAAATGTCTAGGACCACACTGATGATCATAGTCCCTCAAAGTTCTTGCTTTCGCTTCTCTGTTATTGGTGTAAGGATCACTAGGGTCTACCGGATCATCCATTGTTTCTTCTTGAATATGGTGAGAGTCAAAAGAAAGATGTGTATAAGATTCTTCTTGTTGCCTTCTTTGTTTCTCTAGCAATATTTGTTTCCTGTTCTTACTATTGTTTCTCCTGGTTGTCTTCTCTATTTTCGGGTCAAAGAGTAATTCATCAGTAGGAGTTTTTCCTCGCGTAATTAGAAATCAAAGAAAGCATATGCACAAGATTTCACAAGGTATGAATTTTAACTAATATTAAACTATATAAAATATATACAAAATTAATTAAAAATAATAATTGCAAATAAACCAAATATCAAGACACAAATCCCCAACAACAACGCCAAAAAACTTTTTAACGGTTTGGCAAGTGTACCAAAGTCAATTGTAATCAATGATGAGTATTAAGTCGTTTCCTCAAGGACTTGGTTGATACTTAGTTAAGTTACAATTATATTTTACTAAGAGTTTGTTAGTTGAGTTGTTTGAGAGTAAAAAGTATGAAAACAAAGTTCATAAATAAGGTAATAACTAAGGTTAAAATATATCAAATGATTAAAAGATGAGATGAGTTTCACCTAACTTTACCCCTTTATAAACTTAATAATCATACATATGAGCACTCTTCCTCTACTACATTATCTTAGGATTATATTCACTCAACTAATTCTTTAGTTTTGAGATCCTAACCTACCTTTAATAAATATCAAATCCTTGCATATTTAAGAAAAGAACTTCCATTAAGATCGTCCATAAAAGACTAATCTTTGGTATTCTATTCCTAACAATCCTAACTATTGGGTGTTTCATTCCAAACAAGATCTAAAAAACATTTTCTAATCAAATTCCAAATCTAAATCATTTTATGAGCAATAAACACATAAAAAGCATTAGGAGCAAAAATGAGCACTAATGGGTAAAAGAGAATTACTTATATGTATAAAAATCAAGACTTACATTAGAGTTTAGTAAATTACATCCAACCCCAATTAAAATATATCAGCCACTCATTTCCATGAGGACTAATTCACAAAAGATGAGAAGTCGTTAAAGTCCCAAATTGAAATCTCTGTCCTTCAGTTCCCGAAATCTCGAAAATCCTTTTGGATCTTCAACAAATGGAGTATCCAATGGAGAAGAAAGAGAGATGTCTTCCTTTCTTTACATATGATCCTATTTATAGGGAATTAGGAAAAAACGATATAACAGAAAATAAATCTTATAAATTTAAACTAAAGATAAGGTAATAGAAAATAAATCCTATAAATTTAAACTAAAAATATGATAATAAAAAAATTTGAGCAATATTCATAAATCTTCTCTTTTCTTCATTGACCTACAAAATGACACAAATTTCATTTAAAAATATTCAAAATTTAAATGGCTTAATTTCAATTTAGACTAAATTAAAATATAATATTTTTAACACAAAAAGGGATAAAACAAAAGAAATTAAGAGTGAAAGTGTGCTAAAATTCTAATAAAAGACATAAAATTAAGTAAAATTAGTTTCTAACAGACAACTTTATATGTAATTTGTTTAATTAATGCTTAGTGACAAATATTTGGTAATTAATTAAGTCTCTATAGGATGATAGTCTACTAATTACTTTTAATAAAATGCTTAAAAAATATATTTAATAGTAGTAAATATATGTGCAATTTTGATTCTCATTGAAGATATATGTGCGTGTGTGTTAAAGAAATCCATTAGTTTAGTGGTTAAATGTAAGTGGTGGAGAATAGAGTAAAAAACTTCTAATCACATCTTTAATATTTTGACAATTTATTTTTCTATTTTCACATGATCATCATGTCATGTCATCTACACATCAAAATATATGTCATTTATTATATTAATGTGATGTCATCATGTAGTGTCACATAATTGTCACGTCATCTATTAGTGTTGTCTTGAAAAAATTGTTAATTTTTTTTATAATAAATGAATCAAAATAGTATAATCGTCATACGTAGGAGATCCAATTTGTTTAATTGAAATTATACAATTGTGATATTTAAAATATTCAATTTATTATATTTAAACTTAAAAAAACTAACTATTTAAATATGATACTTAAAAAAAATAAAAAGTGTATTCAAACCTAAAAGTATATATATTTTTTATAAACTAATGTAAAAAAATCATTAATCAATTAATCTATTAAAAATTTATATTATTTTTATCTTTATATGCTTCAACTCTCTTGTAACAAGAGTTCGTATTGAAAGGGGTCTTGAATTATATCTATATATAATTTTGGTGTAAAATGAAGACATGTAATAAAATTTAATAATAAAATTCTGTACAATCTATCTAAATCCTTAATATTAGAGTAACTCTGATGAGTTGTGAATTGTATGATCTACACTTTCGTCGTACAGCCTTTTCCAGCACAAAATACTAGTTTATCTTAATAATTAATTTCACTCATAGCATGTTATTTTTTTTATTTTTATTTTTTACAGGCTCATGTTATCTGGTCAATAGTCATTTGTCTTGGCACCACTTTTATAAGTTTTAAATTAATAAAATCCAACATAATTTAGGGACATTTTCCATTTTTGTATGTTGCTTTGATTTCGAACTAATTACACTAGTTTATTTTATGCCACTAATTCAAAATTCAAACATTAACTTCAATATATGCTAGCTCAAGGTACCAATAAAACAGTACAGCTGGACACAATACATTGCTTTCCATATCCATTTTAAATACATTCATTTCGGTAGACTACATCGATAATCCGACCAATAACAATATCTATAATCTATCTAACAAAATTATTATTATGACATCCAACGTTCGGTATTAAAAATCTTTTACTTCCAATTAAATAACCTTTTTAGGAAATAAAATTTCTAAAAATAGAATTTTTAGAATTTTTTTTATAAAACATGTTTAGTTATTATTCAATTTTCCTAGAAATAATATATTGATAGATAATTACTACTGGAAAATTTAGTAACTTTATAATTAATCAACATAGCAAAGTTTTATTCCCATATATAACGAAGAAAATTTTTATTCTTATTAATAAATAAATAGTGCCAATAATCTTTTATATTCAAAATATATTTTTATTCTCTTTTACTAATATCATATTTAGAAGAACTCACCAATAACATATTTGAATTTACCTCTAAAGTCGTATTGAATTATTTTATCAATAGAAATCGAAGATAAATATAAGAACAGTTCACACATTTTATTTAACTAATTGAACTTGATGTCTTTAATAGTCACATTAGAAGTCTAGTTTGACTAATTAACATATAATTAGCTAAAGATTATAAATTATAAATTATGAGTTGAAAAATTAAAAGCTTATAAGTTAATTAATTGAACTAATTTGATTTGTTTGATACACGAGTTTAATTTAGTAGTTTATATAATTTATTTTTATAAACTAGTTTATAAATTTTTTATTTTTTAAATTTTATCCTCACTATTGTTTAAACTTTTTTTTTTATCATTATTTCAATTTTAATTGTTTTTGCTTATTTTATCACTATCACACACACGACAATCAAATAAAAATATGTTATTATGAAATTTAGAATTTTATTATTTTTTATTTTTTAATGTGAAATTATTTATTTAAATTAATTATTATATTATTTTAATTAAAATATTTGGTCACAAAAATAAAATTATAAAAAAAATTTTTAAATAATATTTAAAATATTTAAATATTAAAATTATTTAAATAATATGTTTATTAAGAAATTGATTTATAGCAACATAATTAAAATCATGAAATCTTTATCATATTTTTATAATACAAAATAAAAATTAAATTATTATCTTACTTTCTAAGATGATAAGTTATTATAAACAAATGAAAAATATTGAAATTATATATATAAGTTTCTAGTTTTTCAATTAGTTTATAAACTTCAACTAATTGAAAAGCTTATAAGCTAACTAATTTAATTAAAAGTGTTTGATACAATTTATTAATAAACTAGCTGATAAATGTTAAATAGTATAAATAACATACTTAGTTATATATTTATATACATGAAGAAAGATTAAGTTAATAAAAGAATAATTTTAAAATAATTATTTTTCATTCACATAATTTATTTTCTTGAAATCTAATAATTTTAATGAATAATTAATATTAATAATTAGATTTCAAAAAAATGAACAATGAGGATAGAAAATAAATCTTTCAAGTTTGTGTCTAGATGGAAAATTTTGAAATTTTTGAGAATTTAAAATGCTTGAAATTTGAATTTCTTTGATTTAAAATTTCCATATCTTAAATGTTTTGTTTAGATAAATTTATGCAAATTTCTTAAATTTCTAATTCTTAATTTAGTCAAGACAATTTAATTTTTATTATATATAAATTTTTATTTTTAAATATGTATTTAGAAATTAAAATTTCAATATAAATTTATTGAGATAAATGTTAACTAATTTTTAAATATTTAATAATTTAAAAATAATTTTAATATTAAATTATATTTAATAATTCAATAATTAAAAATACAAATATTAAAAATATGTTAGCATTGATAGAGAAATTAAAGAGAGAAGAGAAAGAGAAAGAAAAAAGAAATAAAAGAAAGAGAAAGAAAGAGAATTGGAGAGAGAGGTAGAGAGTGGAGAGAAATCAAAACGAGAAAAAAGAAAAGATAGTGTGAGGAAAGAGAAAGATTGGGTTGAGGGAAGTGAAAAAAAGAAGGTAGAACAATAGAAACTTGAACTTGATCTCTTGATCAAGAGAAAAGAGAAATAAAAAATAAATATAAAAAACTTTAATTTTTTAATTTTATCATGAAATTTGAAATTAAACTATTTTAAGTAATCAAAATGTTTTTTAAAAAAATTAATATTTTAATTTTTTTATATTTTTTATCCAAACAAAATATTTTATCATAAAAAATTTGATTTTCTTTTAAAAAATAAATTATCTTTTTAAAATTCTTCGTTCAAATGTATGATATAATTATTTTTAAAATAACTTGATTTCACTTCTCTCTTTTTCTTTTATATTTTAATTTATTCCTAAAAACTTATAATCATAAAAAGTAGATTTTTTTTTTTTAATTTTGCATCATGAAAGAATGATAAAGAGTGGGATTCCAAAATTGATATGATTAAAATGATTTTTAACCTTAAACTGTGCCGTGCCAGTAAAATAATATGTTAAGGGATATCACAATAGTAATGAATGAAGTTTTTCTAAATGAGTAATATAAATTAGTGTTTGTCATGCATGTTAGAGTGACAAAATAAGTAAAAGGTTTTTCTAAATTAAAACAAAGGCAAAAAGGGATTTCAAATGAATTAGTGAGAATAAAACTAAAAAAAAAAAAATCATAATTACTAAAGTAAGCTGAGTATTTAAAAGAGTTTATAAATATCTTGTAACTAATTCATGAGATTGTTTAGCTTAATTTTTTTATGTACTGCAAGATAGCTCATATAAATGGTTCAGGTAAACTTAATGAAAAGATCTATCTTCAAAACTTGTTAGGGACAAACATAAGAAGCATGCATATTATTTATTTATTTTTATTTATTTCTCCAAATTCATTTTGACTATTATACACTTACTACGATTAATGAAATGACGAATACAATGTTCCTAATACATATAATACAAGAACAAATTAATATAAATATTATGCACTACACTTTTTTTTACATGTTTCCTTCTTTTTCACTAAAAAAAACATATAATTTAATCAAATAAATTTATATCTTTATATGTTGGTATAGCAATTTTTTATATACTTTGTTAGTAGTTTCTTTATGTCTCCTTTTATAATTGTGTGTAGTGATTAATTTTTTTTTTATAAATTTATATTTATTTATACATGTGAATGGTGAATTTTTAAGCTTATATAATAATTTTATGATATATATTTTAAATTTATGATACTTAATATTTTTACATTGTGCGTCACATAATATTTTAAATTTATGAAACTTAAATTTTTGTTTCTCTAAAAAATAAAAATATGCAAAGTGACTAGAGATTTTTATTTTTAATATTTTTGTGATATATATAATATTAGTATATTAATTATTTAATTAGTTTTTAATTTTTAAATTTATTTTTAATCATTATTTTTTAAATTTTTTTAAAATGTGACAACATCTTATAAGTGTTTATTTTATATATATATATAAATTATAATGCTTAGGTAGCAATACATTAAAACAAACACATTATAGAATTGTGTGAGTACTTATAAGCATGTTTGTCTAAATTCAAATAGCTTATTAAATTTTAAACATTTATAATATAAATTTTTATATAATAAAATCTTACTAAAAATATCTTAACTAACTTATTTGTTAAAACGCACCCTTTGTCTAAATTACTTAATGCTAATATGAAAGTTTAGGGTAGTAATATTGAATTCCCAGCAACTACAAGACTTTTCGTCATCTCAATAACTGACTCTTCTAAAATGTACTTAATTAGATGGATGAACAAACATATTTGTTTATCTAACATTTTGAATAAGGATGATGATAGTAGATAAAATTTTCTATAAATATTTATAACACATATAAAGATAAAAATAAAAGAGTTAAAATTTTCTTATAAATTAAAATTAGTTTATATATAAATATTTAATAACTTTATAAAATTTATTTCGTATTAATATTTTCAAAAATTAATTTTAATTTATAAAAAATATTTTAGTTTTTTTTACTCTCTTTTCCTAATTACTTATAAAAAAAAATACATAAATATACCCTGGTTAGATATACGTCGCCATTTCAATTTTAGTCTAGGAACTTCCTTTTTATGTCATGTACGATTTTCAAAACCAAAAGAACTATATTTGTTTGAATAAAATTCTCAATAAATATTTATAAATAAAAAAATAAGAAGATAAAACAAAAAAATATTCTCATATAAATTAAAGTTAATTTAAACATAAATTAAAATAATTTTTCAAGAAGTTAAATGAGTGAATTTTATTAAATTTAATGTACATAAATTAATTTTAACTTATAAAAAATTTAATTTAAACTGTCCTTTTATTTTCTTTTCTCCTTTTTATTAAAAAGATTATTAAAACAAGAGCTCAAATATATAATAAGAAGGGTAAAACTGAAAAAAAAAATAATGGTGCCTGCATAAAACTCAAATTTAAATCTTCTTTCCTCGATTTGTGTTGTACAGGTACGGCAAGCAACAGCCAAAAATTCACATAAAACTAAGAGAAGAAAATGCCATTTCCGTCCTAATAAACTAACAAAAGGAAATCCAACATAACAATCAACCTTGGTACTAGGTGGAGTGGTTAATCTTTCTTTCATGGTGATGTAGGGTGCACATATCTCACTCGCTGCTACTCTTCTTGGTATTATTTTCCTCATTGTTGAGGAAGTCAAGCAATACAGTACTCTTGCACTTAGGACATTTGGGATCAACCTCCGACAACATAACATACATGAGACACCGAGGACAACCTACGAGAAGCATGGCCCTTGCCTCTTCAGTCTCACAAGACACGCACGAGCTCCTCATCGATTGAACCGACACCGGTGATGATGTTGAAGACTCTGACGACAGATCCGAAGAAGATTTTGAGGTTGCTGCCCTTGGCGGGGACAAGTTCAGCCTCAGTTCCAACCTTGGACTCCTTGCTCTTTTGCTCATCTCTCTTCACAATAACGGAATAACCTAAAACAAAGTGGTTTCACTCTTCACTTTTAGCATAGGCTACTTACATATATATATATATATATATAGAGAGAGAGAGAGAAAGAAAGAAAGAGAGAGAACTTAAAAGAGATAGGAACGACTTGAAGAGAGGAAAAGCATACAGAGGGAGGTGATTGATTAAAAATAAATGTCAAATTTAATGGCGTGTAGAAGTGGAGGAGCACCGAACAGAGCATGCAAGAGGAGACACGAGAGAAGTTGTACATAGCAGGAGATGACTATAAGAACAACTCCATTGTCATATATCCATGGCATCTTGCGCCCATGCATATTGACTTCCACGGTCATTATCCAAACAGACACAACTTTCTTTTTCAAATAATCCAAAAATAAAATTTTGATCCAAATTATATGAAGAAATAATACATGAAATTCTTACGATGTTATCTAATATTATATATCATAAATTTATTAACTTTTATAATTAATTTAAAATTATATTAATAATAATTATTTTATAATGTAAAAAACTTTTACATTTATAATACATATTTTTTAAACTGCTTGTATCGTGCAAGCTGTTAAGCCTAGCATGTCACAGTGCTCAAACTTAAGAGTTGTTAGAGACATTTTCTTCATAAGCCAAAACTTTATTAAAAAACTGTTATAAGGGATATTCCAATTCATATATAT
>JAMLFT010007161.1:0-15167 GCA_026544285.1 Pachyrhizus erosus
CTTAAACTAAAATTTTAAATATATATTTCTTTATATTTTTTTTATAAATTTGAAAATACTCGTAAATATATAATTTTTTGCTAATATATATAATACGAAATTATTTATTCATTTCTGTACTCAAAATAATCAATTTGCAAATTACATATTAAAATTAACGGCTAATGCTTCTCATTCAATTATTGATTAGGTGCTAATATTGCATAATTAGATTGATGAATTGCACCTAATTATCTTAGTTGTAAAAGTTAAATCACAACATTTCATTTAATTAAAGTTCAAAAATTTGTTGTGCAAATATATTTTTTCTAAAATATTTTTAATTAACTATTCAATTAAGAGATTTTAATTTTTTGTAAATTATCTTATTTTAAAATAATATATTATATTATTTTTATTGATTATGCATTAGAACATATTTTAATTTTTAACTTTTTAATTAAGACTAAGAAGATAAAATTTATGGTGAATGTAAAGATATATATTCAAATTATATTAATTATTTTATCAATTATAATTAATATTTATAAATTTATAAATTAAAAATTTATATTTCATTATTAATAAATAAATTGAAATAAATAGTTTTATAATAATATATAAATATGTAGGTGAAGGAAAAAATATAATAGGAAGAGAAAAATATAAATGGATTTATAGAATTTTTAGAAAAAATTAAAAATACTAATTTTAAAAATACAAAAAGAAAATAATAGGAATTGGAAAAAGAAAAGAAATTCAGAAAAATGTTGGCTGGATTCAAACTCAACGCCCTGAGAGACCAAGGGAAGTGTTGGACCAACTAGGTTAGGCCTATCCACTTTCAATAAACAACAACAAATAAATGTTAAATGTTGCGTTTTAGGAAAAAAAAAAGAAATAATAGGAAAAAGGGTGGGGGACGGATTCAAAGTGCAAGACGTGAGAACTAAGATTTTAGCGGAGAGTAAAGTTGTCATTAGACTACTAGGTCCATCACTGCGAACTTATGAAAATAAAATATACTAAAGCTTACCTCAAAATCCTAGACCGCCATAGAAGAGGTGACACAACTCATTCTTCCTCGAGTCCCATCTCACCACACCTACAACCTTCACTCCAACAGCCCTGGCTCCTACTCCTGTACAATATTGCCTTCGCCCATACCTTGTAAATAGAATAAGCAAGAAAATAGGGCAAAAGGGTCCTATAAAAGGAGAAGCTAAGTGTGAGAAGAAAAACACGAACAGAGGAAACTCAAACCCAAATTTCTTCATCAATTTTGAATCCATTTTCCCTTTATCGTTTAGAGACAAATTTGAAATTCATCTGACTTCCTTTTCCACAAAAACTAGAAGAAACAGAGGGTCAAACCGTCAAATTGCTACATTGTCAAATTCTGCAGATATTGCTGGAAAAGTTCGTTGAAAAAATAAAACAAAGGTAGGAGGAGCTTTTTATTATTTAATTTTGTTCTATAAATCCATTTTCAATCCTACCAATTACAAGTTCACACTCTAAATTGTTCAAAACAATGATGAATTAAGCAAATTCAAAATCTTAATTTGTTCTGGCTGTCATTAATGAACTCTATGTTCAGAATTCTTTAAAAACCAATTTGAATGAAATTGAATCTTTGTACAAGCTTAGGAATGTTGTATCTGATTTAATGAAACAATAGAAGTGTAAAACCAATAAAGATTGGTGTCAATTTTGAGTGAGGATGGAACACAAATTTAAAACAAATTAGATTCTTGTCTTTGAGTGTAAACACCATTTATACCCTTATTCTTGCTACTGCTACTAATGAATATTGTTATAATGTTTGTAAGTTTATCTAAGTAGTGATGCTATCATTTTCTCTTATATATGATGATGCTTATGTGTAATGATTGCCTCTATTGACAATAGAGGAACTCTTATAGCTTAAGTGACCGTCTCAAGTAAGACAAGATCTGGATAAATAATCCTAGGGTAGAAGATGAGATATAGAATTGTGATAGTTTGAATTACTCAAACAGGGGTTGAATGAAACTTATTGATGATTGGTCAACTAATATGAAATGAAGTCATCAAAGACATGTTACCTCTAAGGTCAAAACAAGTACCAAAAGAAATTGATGAATAGAAGTAGGAAGAGGAGAATGAATCAAAAACATACAAGTGAGCATTAAGAATGAGGGTTGCATGGGTTGACCACAGTAGGTACCTAAGGAATGCAGACTCAAGTGAGTCTTTAAGGGTAGATAAGGTGCTAAGTTGTGAGTCGCTCAAAGAAAGAAGGTGTCACAGAATCGTCTTGGTGTCCTTCACAAAGCGAAACATTACCAAGATTTAGTTTAAAGTATCTTGGACCGAGTATCAAACAAGATATGTGCTCTCGATCGTCGACCTAGAATGTAGAATTGGATTTTGTTGACACACTTATGTAAGTCCTCTCAAAAATAGGAGTATTGGAGGCCACGAAAGGCCCTAAATGATTAGAAACCCTAATTAGGCACAGACGGTGAGATGAGAGTATGTGATAAATTAGGAAAATTTTTGTATGTGTATGAAAAGATAAAAGACTCACTTCAACATCCCCTTCTTTTTAAATGACCAACAATTTCCACTCACTTTTTTATTTGACGATTAGAGGGAAGTTAGACCCATGATCCTTTGTTCGAGGATGATACTTTTACAAGATATGTGAGGTTTCCCATTTTATCTTTTGAGGTAATACCACATGGGAAAGTTGCTCATATCGACCTTCCAATCATAATGACGCAAACCCTACCCCATCGCTACATGGGGATTCCACCAAATGTTCCACCCGTTGCATGACGCTCTCAAACTTCTGTCGATCCTAGCCCATCTATTGGCCCTACTGCCAATGAAACTCATAACTCAAAGAGGAAAAATGAGACTTTGAAGGAAGAAAACCCCTTTGAATATTTTGATTTAATATTATAGAATGGATTATAAAATAATACCTAGTTAATTAGTACTCCTCGATTTTTGGATGAATGTATAAATACAACCAATAGTTTGAGATATAATTCATATAGTTGTACTCTTTACCTCATCAATATAAGTCCAACTAAGTTGTAATGTTCAATTATATGTTGAATGAATGACATGATAATAAATATGTGTTGGTAAATTATAACTCTCTGGCGAATGATTGGTGCTTTAAAATTGACCCCTTGATTAAGATTGAAATATAATCCTTGACGAAAATTAAGATTTTACTAAGTCAAATAAATAAAAAAGGGCGTTGCAAATATCTCTAATATATTATTATTGTAATACATTAAGTTTGATCTTAATCCTCTATCTCTTATCAAATTCATCCTTTTGTTGTTTAAGAGTTTTTTTTTTCATTTACATAAAAAGTGTTTATTGCATATAATGAGACCAAGAAAGTGAGAAGTCTTAAAAAATTAATAAACAAACTCATAAAACATAATAAAAATATAAGAATTGGTTTAAAATATCAAATAAATAAATCAATAATAGGTAAAGAAATGATCATTAAATAATAAGCAAGAAAGAAAACTAGAAGCTCTAAAAACAATTATAAGTAATTGATTTCTTTAAGGTAAAAGTCAATTTTCTTTTATATATAAATCACATGAAAAAGTTATTTGGAAAGAAGAAAGAATTAGCTGCAATACAACTTTCAATTTCATAATCTATAGAGAAGTAACAAACAAAATATTTTTAAATAAAAATCTTATAATTGTATCTTAATGGACTAAATTTGTTTACGAAAATAATTTTTTATCACATTAATGTTGTTCCAGAAACTACAATTAAAATATTATCCTAAATAATTTTATTTTACACATGAATTATTGTCATAAATAATTTACTTAGAACAATTAAACTAAATTAAATTTATTATTTTAAAAAAATAAAATTCTAGATAGTCATAACCTGTTAATTAATAACATCAAATTTTCAATACTTTATAATGCTTTCTAATATTTTTTAATATGTTGATATATGATTTAGTTGAATTTTTATCCAACTTATGTATTTTTTAATTGATATTGATATGTGATTTACTTGAATTTTTTTCACTGAAAATGAAATTTCAAATTACACTATAAAGTTAAAAAAATGTGTAATAGTTATTTTTTTTATTAAAAATTTACTGTAAAAAGAATTTCAAATTCAAAAACTAAATATACATGATAAATGGTAACTATTTAACAACCATTAATTATAAATTTTTGGTTACAAAAATTGAAATTTACGTTTTATAAAAGGATAAACTTAATCATGATTAGAATTCATTAATTTAAATTAGTAATTGCTTAAATTACAATCTAATATCAGTTAATATTGATTTACATTATTTTAATAAAAAAATGAATATCATATGTTTAATTATATTATGATTATTTTATTTTTCAATTAAGATAAATTGGTGGATCTTTTACTATAATTACTTTCATTTAAATTGAATTATTGATTATTAATTTTCAAAAAAAATTAATTCCAAAAAATAAATTTTTGAAAAATTTTATTTCTAGAAATAAATGTCTTATTTTTTTCCCATTACAGACCATCAATAAATTAAATTGTAACTATAAGTATTCTTATTTTTAATTAAAATATTAAAAATATTTTCTATTATTTTAAATAATCGTAGCATATTTAAATTAAAATACCATATACAACTATGATTTATATATATTAAGCATAATATTTACCAAAAAAAGTAGTTAATTCAATCTACATCATATGTTTATTAAATCATTTATAATCAATAATAGTTAAATTATATATATTTTTAATTATTTTAGCTTTATTTATTTTTAGTTAATAATTATAATTTGTGATCTTGTTAATTATAAAACTAGTTGTTTAATAGAAATAATTTATTTTTTTTATAATTATTATAATTAAGGTAGTTATTTAAAATATAAGTATTTAATAGAATTTTCATATTTAAAATTCAAATGTAATTATACAAATATTTAAAATAGTAATCATAATAATTATAATTATGGTTCGTAAGCAAACTAAATATTTAAAGATATATGTCATCCAAAGTTTTGTGTAATAAAAATGTGTAATTCAAACCTTACAAGTTATATTAGATTAACATGTGATTGATAAAAACTCTACAAAGAAATAAATTTTTATATAGTATAGATAGATTCAAATATAGCTATAAAAAACTCATTAATATAATAATTGTAATTGTAATCCTAAAAACATGTGTCATCGAAAAATCTATTTAATTGACATGTAATAAAAACTTACAAGTTGTATTAGATTGACATATGGTTAATAGAAACTTTAAAAAGAAATAAATTTGTATATAGTATAAATTATAATTATAATTTGTAAACAAATCAAATATTTACGAAGTAGACAGTGTCATCCAAAACTTTATTTAATTGACATATGTAATCTAAATCTTAAAAATTATATTATAGTAACATGTGATTGATAGAGACTCTAGAAGGTACATTTGTATATAATATAATAGATTGTTTGCTGTATTAATTTAAAACATTCTTAATTGATTAATCATATTTTGAGCTAAAAAATAATAAATGTTAGAAATTAATAAGTTAAACTTTTTTTATTAAAATTGGAAAAAATAAGTATGGACTAAAGGAGAAACAATTAAGTAAAAAGATGATTAATTTTAAAATAATTAAAGATAATTTTAAAAAAATATTACAAATTATTAATAAATTTAATAATATTAACTAAATTAACCAATACGAATTAGTTAAATTTATCTTATAAAGAAGAACAAAAGAAGTATAATATAATAATAAGCTAAATTAGATATTTATTTTGAATTCTAGAGTTACATCAACTTTTTGTTATAGTTCTTGTATTTTAAAGGTTCTTATAAATATAATTTTTAATTCTTTTCATTTTAGCTGTTTAAATTTGTTTAACATCTTACATCTAAAACCTTTAAAAATGTTATAAAATTAAAATTGGTAATTAAAAATTACCAAAAAATTTAAATCATTTTAATTTTTAACACTTTTATAGTATATGATATAAAGACACTAAACAATTTTTGATTATGAGTACCAAAATTTTTTAAAAAGTTATAAATTAAAATGAAATATTTTAAATTACTAAAATTAAAGAAGAAAGTTATTACCATAAAAAAAAACTGAAAATATAATTAAACTTATTTTTTAAATTCAGTTGGCTAGTTATCTTTTAAAAAAATCAATTTAATTTCTTGTGTTCTAAATTTTATTCAATTTGATTTTTTACCGATTTAAAATTAACATTATAAATAACTTTAACCAAACACTTTCTTAAGAAGCATTAAAGAAAAGAATACAGGCACGAAAAGAAAAGAAAATCAAACTCTAATTAAAATTTTTAATTTAGTGATCATCTATAGAATACATAAAAAAAATCCATAAATGTTTGAAGAAATAAGAACTTCCATCTTAACAATCTTATTTGTGACCATAAAATTGCTAGTGACAGTGCACCAAAAACCCTAAACAACAACTACCAGACTAGAGATGAAAGAAAAGATCCTCAATCCTCCTCTATTCTGCTTATTCATTATAGAGAAAGACCCAAGATTATTAAATCTCTCATTTTAGCTACTTTTTTAATCTTTTTTATTTATTTATTACAACTCTAATCCTCATTGTTTTATTACCTAACATTATAAACACAAAAATTTAAGAAAATAAATGTATAGAAATCCTAATAAAATTCAGAAAATCAAACAAACAACATCTTCCATTCTAATATTTTATAATTCATTAATATGAAAGCAAACTCTTTAATTTTTTTGCTTCAACTGTTACGTACTGATACACTGTGATTACACGCTCTCTCATTAATTTCAACTTCCTTTTCAAAATAGTACTACCTTATAACGTTAATTACTCCCATTTTCCTATGTTACCAAAAATATAAAATATACAAAAATGACAGTGATGGGTTGCCTCTGGTGTGTATATATGTATGATGACGCAAGTGATGGATCTGTCAAATTTTGGCTTTTTTCTTAAATTTGCGCATAGAAACTTATCAATTTGTACCTTAAGAGAATGAAATTACCCAAAATTATTGGTTTGTTTATAAAAATATTGATAGCACTTGAGCTAAACTTTTGGCTAAAATGACACGAGATAAGAAGATAAAAAATATGCTTTACACATTTTTTTGTATTTTTTTTTTTGTGACAATCTGATAAGGAGGGAAGGGATGTGTTGAAATATTTATTTTTAATTACTTTATTATAAAAAAAATAACTTCGAAAGAAAACAAGACAGTGGAAAATGAATTTTAAAAGAAATGATTGGTATGAAAGTCATATTACCTACTAATGTTATTGGAAAAAGATGGGAAAATGTGAGAGAAACAGTAGGAAGAAATATCGGGGGGAAAAAGGTGGGGCAAAGAGAAGGTTAAAAAATATATCTAAGAAGAAAGAAATATAAAAATATAAATATTTAATTGAAGTGTATTAATATTGTACATGATAAAATTATTTATTTTTATAATAATAACTTTAAAAATAAATGTAAAATAATTTATAATTAGCTAACAAAATAAAAATATTTTTACATACAACACAATAAAGTTAAACTCAAGTATTGGTTCGTTTGTTTAATCTTTTTTTTTAAAGTAATTTTTAATAAAATAAATATTTTTTTTTACTTTTTTTACATGTTGTTTAGTTTTTTAAAATAATCTTTTATTTATTTAAGAAACAAATCTTATATATTTTAAAAAATACTTTTTAAATATTTTTAAAATTTAAACAAGCTAGTGTGTGATAATTGTATATTGTACTCGTCTCACTCTTCCTCTAAGTGTCTATATATATTTGCAATTTCTCTTTTGTTTAAATCATCTTTTCATCTCTAAGCACTTCAATTTGTTTCAGCAATGGAGTTTCATCGCCTTCCAATATTTTCTCTCTCAATGTGAGTATAAACTTTCTGTTTTCATCTTCTTTTTACTTCCTAATCTATGAAGTTAGATTTCTTCATTATCTTTTTTTTTTTATTAATTTTGAAGCCAAAGTGATGAATTTTTGCATGACTATGCAGTTGATGCTGATGACAAACCATGCTATTTTAACACCTAGACTTTACTGGGAAATGATGCTTCCAAGTACCACCATGCCAAAAGCAATCAAAGAGCTACTAAGCCAACTTGGTCAGTGAGAAATTTAACTACATGCTTTTTGCTTGGTAAATTTGATACTAATTGAAGTATTAAACTGAAAATTGAAATACAATTGTCTATCAATTACACTTCTAGTTTTACTTCTCCAACAATTTTAGGACATAACATTCAGGAAATTTATGTTGTAAAATGTAAAAACACAAGGAAAGTAGAAGGAGGAAATTAAAAGGGGACTTTAATTTTGAATTTTAAATTTTCCTAATTATTTTTTGAAGCTTAATTAAAAAATATGTCATTCAAAATTCTAAAGTCTGGAAATGAATATTAAATTTATATTAAAATAACCAATATATGCTCCTATTATCATTTCATACTCATGTTATTTAATTTGTTGAAAATTTTATAACGGGTTTAACTTTGAATTTCTGGGATTAGGCCCTTTTCATTAAAACAACGTAAATAGCTAATTTAGTTCTTGAATTTATATTTTTCCTGTTAATTTAGTTCCTAAAAATAAAAAAATTAAATAAATGCTTCAATTTTTTTAGGATTTTATTAAGTCCTTAAAATTAATTTCTTTTTTTCTTCTTCTTAATCCATGGACTTGAATGATAATAATAACATAAGTTTAGGGATAAAAATTAAAAAAAAAAAGAATTAACTTCAGGAATTTAAAAGAAATCCTAAAAGTTTTAAGAGATTTAATTAAAATTTTCTTTGTTTCAAAATTAAAACACAATAAAATACACATTTAGGAATTAAATTGATCTATTACATTTTTTTTAAAAAAAAAACTGAATTTCTACAAACATACTATTATTTTGGCTCTTTGATATGGATTACTGGTGTGGAACCTGTGGTCTGAATACGAAGAAAATTAAATGCTGACTTTGTCAAAGAAAAAGTGGCCTCAAGGGTGCAACATATTAATATGAACAGAGGACCAGATACCCACTTAATATGAACAAATGACCACTGAACAAGTCATAACAATTTGCAGTTTAATTTAAAATTGTTGATCATGAACAAATAAATACCCTACAAAAGTAATAATAT
The DNA here is from genome assembly GCA_026544285.1 of Pachyrhizus erosus. Classification (NCBI taxonomy): domain Eukaryota; kingdom Viridiplantae; phylum Streptophyta; class Magnoliopsida; order Fabales; family Fabaceae; genus Pachyrhizus; species Pachyrhizus erosus. The sequence goes on from JAMLFT010007161.1 coordinate 9,166, forward strand.
TTCACAAATTTTAGTACTTGATGTATCCAATTGATAATCTCGCAATTTAAACAAATAACAAATCATTTGTAGAACTAATAAGTATGTAATCGACCGTAATTTTATGAAATATAAAATACTAAAAAATAACAGTATAAAATTAATGTGTAAAATTACATTTTAAAATTTTTCTAAATTCAGCAATTATTATATTATGGAAAGTTAAACATTTTTAAGAGCCTATTTGGTTTTTACTATTTTTTATTTTCTATTTTGAATTTTCTCAAGTAAGAAAATTAAGGAGAGGTGATGACACCTTAGTTTAAGGCAAAGATATTTTTATTTTAATTTAAAAAGTCATCATACTTTTATTTTATTTTCTTTTTTTAAGATTTTGTACACAAAACAGTAAAAACGTTTTATTATTTTCACCCTCGTCAAACTTTGAAAGAAAATAAAGTTATATTTTTGTAATTAAAACCTAAAAATCATTAATGCAAACAAAAAAATAAAAATAAAAACCAAACAACTTTAAGCCATTTCTATAATTGGTAATATATCTTAAACGAAAATGTCTCCTTTAAAGTAAATTATGAAAATAAATTAAAAATAATTAACATAAATTTGTATATTAAATAAAATTTATTTGATCAAATTATTTCACAAATTAGTTAAAATTTATAAACTCTCTTATTGTATTACTAAACACACTTAAACAATGAAGTGAGTTCTTTTGTCTTTTAGTAGAGTCTTCTCTTGTATTTTTTTCTTCTTTATATATAGTGCACTTAACTTATTTTGTGAAATCTTATTCTAATGGTTGTGAAGCTTCAATACTTATCCTCCTTTTCATGTCTTTGATTATAAGAAAGACAATTTTTGAATCTCAAAATCACATATGAAGAAAAGAAAAGAAAAGAAAATAAATAAATGAAATTAACTACTATATTTAATACAAGAAGCTCGAATAACACATTATTTAATGTAAAAATTTGTTGTATGATCTAAAATTAAGAATTATTTAAAGTTTATGTCAATCTTCATGTACTCATAAAAAAAAAATCAATTTTCATATAATTTTTAGTTAACTCATACACTAAAAACTTGATTACTTGTCATGTAGAGGTTGACCAAAACCATAAATATATAATAGTTTCAAACCACATACACATACACACACAATAATTTATCGATCTCATAAGACACTTTTTTAACAAACTTTCTTATTGATTAAAATTTATGATTAACTACAAAATCATGAGTCACACATGTCAACATAAAAAATATGAATAAGAATAAAATTGAAAAGATTATCTTAATCTCTTAGAAAAATACTTAGTATATATAATCATTTTTATCTCATTATTTTCATTTTCTTTTTTATCACATTATTTATTATATCGATCACTTTCCTTTCTATTGATTTTTTTCTCTAATATAATTCTCTCATTTATTCCAATGCACCCAAAATGGGGTTGACCTTTACCACTACTATTACTCCTAAAAGAACTTGTAAGAGGAGGAGATGTGAGCAAAGGGCACATGCAAGTGCTAAAAACTGGCAACCAATTACAAGATTATTTCCTTGATCGTGGTAAGCAAATTTCACTATTAGACTCAAAGTCAGTAATTATATATCACACTGCCAAAGAGACTCAACCCTCAATCACCAGTTACAAGAAAAAGCAACATCAAGCTTATTTTTATTGGAACAAGACTTGAATATAGGCAACAAATTGGATGTGCACTTCAAAAAGATAAAGGTTGTGTTTCCAACAACTTTGTTAAAACTAATCTCATGACATAAGTATTTTGTGTAATTGTTTAAGAAATTTTGCTCATAAGCTATTTTGAATTTATTTCAATAAATTAGCATAATTTATTAAAATAATATATATTAAATACGAAAAAAATTCTAATCTTATTTTCTTTTCATTTATATACATAAATGATTTATACACAAATTTTATATGATAAACAATTAAATATTGTTTGGATAAACTTCTCAGCAAATAATTATAGGAAACGAAATCAAGAGGGTAAAGTCTACTTAGATAATTTTTTTCATAAGTATTCATAAGAGAAGAAAATACAAAAAAAAATATTTTTTAAAGTTAAAATTAGTTTAAGCATAAGTTAAAAATAAGCTTTTGGAGAAGCTAATATAAGGGAGTTTTTATAAATTAGCTTATGCATAAACTAATAGTTTATAAAGAAGCTTATTTAATGTTTTTCTTCTTATTTTTTCTCCAATAAGTACTTATAGATAAATTTATCCAAACAGACTCATAATAAAGTAAGTTTCTCTCATAATTTAAATTAGTTTACACATAAGATAATTTGTCAAAGTTTTATTTATCTTTTTAAAAAAATAATTTTACTTATGCAAAAGTTAATTTTAGCTTACAAAAGAAGCTTAAATTATTTTACCTTCTTAATCAAATATATACAAAATCTACAGTCCCATTATTGCCTCTACAAATTTCACAGCATATACCATTTTCACTAGACAAGATAAAGCAAGTGTTGAAGATACTTCATGTGAAACTTAAGTCAAAGAATGTTGAGATCATGAGAAAAAAAACATTAGTTATTGTGAAGTGCCTCAAATGGATGGCGAGCAAAAACATTGTGCAACTTCGTTGGAGTCTATGGTTGATTTCATCACTTCCATGCTCGGGAAAAACATTAGTGCTTTCTCAACAGAGATAGAAAGGAAAACTAAGTCACAAAGGTTTGTAGCAAATGGTGGGGTGAAGAGGTTGGGAGATGATAAGGTCATTGCTTGCCACCCTATGAGCTACCCTTATGTTGTGTTTGAGTGTTATGAAGTAAAAAAGACATGCATTTTTGGTGAATTTGGAGGGGGAAGATGGGGGTAGAGTGAAAGCAATTATTTCATGTCATAAAGACACATCAAAGTGGGATCCAAATCATGCGGCATTCCAAGTGCTCAATGTTAAGCCTAGGAATGGTACAGTGTGTCATTTTTTCCTTGAGGGTCATCTTCTTTGGTTTTCCAACAAGTAGACTACTTGAAGTTTTTCTTGTATCCTTAAATAATAGGATTAAATCAAAACCTATGAAGAATTGTTTATCTTTGTTAAAGTTTCTGATATGTCATGCATCATCAACATAAAAATGTAGATATTGATGATTTAATAATGTTTGACTTATGTATAAAAAAAAGTAGTGTGTTAAAAATAAGAGTGGTCATTGAATAAGTAAAAATACTAAGTTGATGAGTCACTATTTGAACCAATGAGTTTATATTATAGATGTCATATAAAACTTAAATTTTGCATTCATGATATAAAGAATAATTGTGGTGTAGTGGCTATATTCATTTTAGTCTTGTAAAAAAGCAAGTTCAAATCTTGTACACATCACGTCTTATCTCTACCTATCGTGCACATCGAAAGTCTTGAGTTGTCGGCGGCATAGGTTGTTAGCAAGGTTATACACCTTAGGCCACACAAAAATTTAGCACTACATGTTACATATTAGGTTACTTGATAAATAAATTATTAATATATGAAACTAGTCTACTTAGAATTGAGTTACATTTTTATGTCTAACGCCCTTTTTCATTTATCTAATTTAATAAAAAAAATCTGCCAAGTATTTTTATTTTTAATTGTGAATCAATCGAATAAAATTTAAAACAATAGATGCGAGGGAGTTACAATTCAAGAATACCTAATTATTACTATAATATTCGTGCAACTTATAATTAAACATTAAACTTAGTCTAACATATATTAAAAAGGTCATTAAACTTAGTCTAACATATATTAAAAAGGTCAAGTACAATTGTATATATGTATTACATCTACAAAACATTAACTAAGCCTTAATACATCAACCTAAAGATAGACAAACTTATATGATAATAGCTTCCAATCTCCTTAGCGATTCTTACTTAGAACACTTAGAGGAGTCTTCTTCCTCTAGTGATTCTTCCCTTTCCTTCTTGATTATTAGCTTTGACTAGGGTAGAGCTTGTAGAAGAATTTGGATTTGAAGAGGGTTGGGCTATGTTGGGGAGCTATAGGAACATTCGGTGGGATCCTAACATGTTTAGGTAGCAATGTTTGCGTTAGGATGACAAGAATATCTATGTGATAAAACTGCTAAGGAGCTATGACATTAGGAGACCTAAATGTAAATCTCACATAACTTGTGAAGGTGTCATCTCCAACCAATGGATCATGGGTCCATCGTCCTCTTAAGGGTATGACTGTTAGGTGAAATAGAGGATGAAATTCATCCGCCATCGGTATTTGAAACGTAGGAGATTGTAGGAGTAAACCATCTATTCTTAAGCACACACATACAAATATATCGTTTCTAGCTATCACATACTCTATTTTCACTGTATCGTGCATAAGTAGGGTTTCTAAACGTTTAGGGCCCTTCATAGCCTCCAATATTACCTTCTCTAGGAGGACTTACACGAGCGTGTCAATAATAGTCCAAGTTTGCATTTTGGGTCAACAATCGGGACATACTCTACCTAGTACTCGTTTCAAGATACTCTCAATCGAATCTTGGTAATGCTTCGCTTTGTCGGGGATGCCAAGCCGGTTCTGTAACACTCTTTTATTCCGAGTGGTTCACAACTTGGCACCTCATCTATCCTCAAGGACTCACTAGATCCTACGTACACTCCTTAGGTACCTTCTATGGTCAACTTATGCAATCTCCATTCTTAATTCTCATTCTTTAGATTTTTTACTCGTCCTTTTCTCCTCACTTACATTCATCAATTCCTTTTTGGTACTAGTTTGAGCTCAGAGGTACGTTTTTGTGATGACTTTCTTTCACATCAATTAGATGATCATTACTCATGGTCATTCAACCTTTGTTTGAGAAAATTTCTCCAATTACCACCTTTCCAAGCCTCATCTTCTATCCTAGGATTTTTTATCCAATTATCATCTATTTGAGATAGTTGTATAAATCATAAGGATTCATGTATTATAAGTGGAGGTGATAAGTACACATAAACATCATCGTACAACATATGGATACTAATATCATTTACTAAACATAATACTAATATCATTTTCTTAAAAAATTGTATTTTTATTTCTTTCTGTTTTCTCCCTTAAATTTTTCACTTCCTATTGTTTTATTTATTTTCTATTTCCACCCTCTATTTTACTATTCTCACCCTCTTGTTCTACTATTTGCACCTTAGTATTATTATCCTCACCCCCTTCGTCTTCTTCCTTCCTCCTTCTTTGTTTCTTCCTTCCTCCTTCTTTCTTTCTCTTCCTTCTTTACTATTTCCTTGCTCTTCTTGAATCAGACTGTTTCCACTACTTTCCCTCTACTCCCTAAGTCTCCTCTACTGCCTAGGAGTATATTATCTTATTCAATAGAGAATTAACTTTTGGCTAAATTTCAAATTCGTCCCCAAATTCAATTCTACCTTAATCCTAACCAATTATTCCCTTTAGATGGCTAACTACCTTTAGTATCACCTCTCTACAAGGTTTAGAACTCAATATCAAATTGAAATTAGAGAGTTTGCAAGCTTAGATAGCCATGACAACTAGAACAATTCGATTTTCGATTTGGCTAAGTTCTTCACTATTCTGACTAAATAAGAGTGTTATTATGTAAGAAATATGATCAGAAACAAATTTATGAAATTAAAACGAAAAATAAATAGCTCCTCCTACCTTAAATATGATTTTTCGACAAGGATTTTGAGTACTTCGATGAAACTTCGGTAAGGCTGCTACTTTGCAATTCTTTCCTTCTTTTGCCCAATTAATCAAACCAAAATCAAGCTCAGGCTAGGACAAAATTGTCTGGGATGAGAAGTAAAGAAATGGGATTCAAACTTGTCTTGGGTTTGAACCTAGCCAACTTGTTTTCTTTATTTTCTTTTATTTTCTATTTATATTTTTAAATTACTATTTTAATTTCTAAATTTTTTCTGAAATCTCTATAAATATTTTTATATTTTTCTCTTCCTGTTCTTATATTTTCCTTCACCAAAATATTTATTT
>JAMLFT010007162.1:0-15166 GCA_026544285.1 Pachyrhizus erosus
TAAAGTTATTTTGAAAACTCAATCCCAATTTTAACCAAATATTTATCCATTTATTTATACTCAGAGAGATTTACAACATAAAATTTTTTACTGAAACTGTTCCTTGTGGATCAACATTCGTGCTTGAAAAATACTATACTATAATTGAATCGGTACACTTGTCGAATAAAGGAAAACAGTTAACACATTTTCACTATCATTTTTTACAGTGTTCAATACTACTTGAAAGATGTCTTACCATAGTAGGGACAACATGATAATTTACTGTAATGTTTAATGAGTTCCTCTGCAAGTAAGGTGTAAATTAAATAGAAATGAAAATTTAGTAAGACAAAAAAAATTAAAGTAATTATTGATGAAAAATTATTTCATTTTTTGTGACTTTGTAGAAGGTGCACTACAACAAATTGTAAAAATATTGTCATACAATTATTGACATAGTGAGATAGTCATAAGTACTAAAGATTTATTTATATCTACGTGAAATTAAAAAAAAAATACATAAATGATGATAAAATAATCATTGTAAAAAAATTATTAAAAATAGTTTAAAATGTAAACAACAACCTAATATTATAAAATGTTTTTAATCGTAAGCAACAACAAAGTTGATCTTTTTTTAACTTGAGCTCTATAAGAATTTAATTTATAAGTAACGTAAAATAACCACAAGTGTACGATATTGTTAAGTTATAAAATTAAACAGACGAATTATAATTTAAGTGAAATTAAACAATGAACATGGACAAAATTTACTTGACAAGAAAAATGCATTAGAAAGTAATAAATAAGAACAAAAATTAAATAAAGGTAAATTAAAATTAATTCATTATATAATCATAAGGTAATGTCTAATCCAAAAATAAAAAACTACTTATAGGTACTCATTAAAGATGCAACAAAACAACTGAGATAAAGAATGAATAAAAAAAATAATGATTGAAAATAAACAAACTAAAAACAAATATTTCCATATTTATTAAGACTAAAAGCATTGTTAACTTTAATTTTTAATATCTCAAAATTACTCTTCTACTTTTCCGATTTCTCTCTCACCCTTGTGTCTTGTGTTTCACTTGTTTTACAAAAAAGAGTCATTTTAGAAACTTATTATCAAAATAGGTCTATTTTGAAACTATTTATCAACATGAGTATGTTTTGATCATAAAATCGATCATACTTGTTGTTTGGCTTGTGATATGTATGTCATGTAATTTTTAATTGATTTTTTTTTTTTTAAATAGTGGATGATGTGGTAGTCACATAAAATTTGAAATCGTATTAACAATTTTAACATTATACGATATAATGGTTTGAAAATGACAAATTATTGTTCTAAAATCGTAAATGAAACTTAAGTCAAACGAGCCTAAAACTGCAAATGTGAAATATGGTTTAGGTGTACGTTTTGCCTTGTCAGAAGCATTGTTCAGGTTTTGAAACCATAGATAACAATTGCATTTTGTTTTTGTTTACACTGAGATTTGCACAAGTTAGCTTGATAGTTTGAATACGTATGAATGAATTGTGGTTTGTTGGTTAATTTAGCTGTGAGTTATTGTGTCATATGAAGGCCTAAAACCGTTGATGGAAATTGTGATTTTAGTGGGGTGACTGTAGTAGTGAGTTGTTGCGTTTGTGGTAAGCCTAAAATCGTTGATTGTAACGGGAATTTTAGAATTGTTGGTTACAATAGTGTGTTGTTGTGTTGGTGGCAAACCTACAATTGCTTATGGGAATTGAGGTTTTTGTGTGGCTAGCTTGAAACATCCTGTCGAGTTTAGTTGTTGTTGTATAATGAGTGATATTTTTTCATCTAGACATTTTATTCTTACAAAAAGTCATTTTTTGATAGAAAAGTTTCACTAGCTTAAAAAAATTTGTTTTCAAAGTTTTGTGGGGCCTTTAATTAAATTTAATTGACCAAGACTACTAGTGAGTTTGAAATAGAAAAGTTTAAAAAATTAAGGTATGTGTTTAAAAAGTGTTTATTTGTATTTTTGTTTGAAATGACATACATTAAATTTGTCATTTTTCTTATATAATCATGTATCAAAAGTATACTTTTTTTTTTAATTTAATGTCTTGTACAATTTTTTTTTTAATATTGTCAGTGTTGATATGGCTTGTTCGTCTTTGTATTTTTTGTTAGCAATATCCATTTTGGACTTGTTGGCAATGATATGTTATGTGTAATGCTCTTTTTAATTTCTCAATTTATTTGAAATTTATAATTCAAAAAATAATTTCTTTTGATTTAAAATGTTAGAATGAAATTTTCTTCATTAAGATCTCATAAACAAGAATTTCATTTTCAAATTAACGTTAATATTCTTTCTTGATACTAAACATGCATCATGTATAAAACATTTCACAACATAAAGAACAATATCACTAGCTTAAAAGTAATATTTTTAATTTTCATCCCATACATGTAACGATTTCATACAAAACATTTTTCTTCTTGTTTTTGTTGACCAACAAAACATACAGGTAGTGTTTATTCAAAATTTAACTAGTAGATTTCTACATAAAGCTTAATTGAAACACTCGGAGGGGTCTTCCACTTCTAACGATTCTTCTTCTCCTCCTTAACTGTTGGCTTCATTTGGAGCTAGGTTTGCAAGTGAGTTTGGGCTTGACGGGGTTCAATGCATCTGGGGACTACTGATACATCAAGTGAAACTCCAACATATTTGAGGGACAGGGTTTTGGTTATAATGATGGGTAGGTCTATATGGGAGAATTTTCCGTGGGGTATGACATCAAGGGATAAAAAGGCAAATCTCACATAACTTGTAAATGTGTCATTTTCAAATAGGGGGTCATGGGTCCATCTACCCTCCAAAGGTATGATCGTTTGATGAAACAAGGGACGTAACTCGTTTGTCATCTGAAAAAAGGGTTGTAGGAATGAGTCATCTATCCTTAAGCATACATACAAACATGTAAATATATATTTACTATCTCGTATTCTTATCTAACCATATCATACCTACCTATGATTCTTAATCGTAATAAGGCTCTTCGTTGCCTCCAAATTTTCTAACTCCGGGAGGACTTACACGAAACGTATTGTTAAATTTATGTATGCATTCTAGGTCCTGACCGAGAGTACATACCTCATCTAGTACATTGACTTGGGTACTCTCAACCAATCATGGTAATGTTTCATTTTTTTGAGGATGTCAAACCGGTTTTGTGAACCCCTCTAACTTAGAGCCGCTCATAACTTGACACATTTTCTACCCCCAATGACCCAATCAAGTATGCGTACATTTCTCAGGTACCTTCTATAGTCAACCAATGTAATTCTCTAATTTAACATAGAATTAGCATCTTTGGAAATGAATTAGCAAAGAAAAATTAAAGAATAGAGACTCCTCCTACTTGATTTTCGATTATCTAGTGAATCAAAATCAATTTTTTAGCGAAGGTTCGATTCAGCATTACTTACCTTTATTTTTGTTGATTCTTCAAAGGAAATGAAGTTAAGTGATTTTCGAATTGGTCTGTGATTTAAATAAAGCAATTGGGTTCACTCTACTAGAGAATTTTTGAATTCTTCTTCTTTGTTTTCGTGTTTTCCTCTGCCCATGTTGTTTATATAGCGTCTCCTGGCCCCATTTTCAATTTATTTAATCAATAGGGCATGAGCGAAGGTGGATGGTGTAGGAGTAGGGATGCAGGCTATAGGACGACAAGTTGTAGATGAAGGAGCTCGAGGAAGAAGGAGCAGCGTCACCCTTCAATGGCGGTGTTAAGGTTTTTGATATACCATGAATAAAACTGAAACGCTAGGATATCACCATGCTACTCTGGCCTAGCATTAAGACACTAAGCCTAGAGCACTAGGTCCCTCCCTTTGAGCCTTGCTTGAGGCATTTTTGCTTTTTCACTTGGTTTTATTTTCCATTTTAACTAATACTAGTATATATTTTACCAGTGCCTCTCCTTAACACCCACAAGCTTCCAACCTAGCTGGTTGAAGAGCCTTCCCCCCTTCGCGCCTGGATTCAAACCCTGCCTGGTTGGTTCTAGTGCCTTCTTCTCCACCTTCTTGTTACATTCTCCCATAGATTTTTATCCAATCTTCAATTTCTAAGCTTTAATCAACAAGAAATGGATTGGTTCTAGTGCCTTCTTATCCTTCCTCCTGTTACATTCTCCCATAGATCTTCATCCAATCCTTAATTTCCAAGCTTCAATCAACAAGAAATGGAGGTGAATAGGAATTGATTGTCACATATTCCTAGGAATAGGATAAGAAAGGTTGACAGAGTTCTAGAAAAGCTAAACTCACAAATGGAGCTAATCTAAATTTTCATTAAAATAATAAGTTGTTACTACAAGTTGACTAGGTGTCTTATATAGGCAATCCAAGCACCTCTAACTCAAGTTCTAAACTCAAGAAGGTGACGGTTTGGGCTAAGGAGAGAGGAGAAGACCCAAACAAGCCCAATAAACATCACACATCCCAATTCCTACAACCTAACGGACCTAATACAAACCTAAAATTAAAATACAACCATAAAAGTCTCCCTATCTACTAAGGCCTAGAATACAAGACCCAAATAAGATTCCTAAAACTATTGATGTTCAAAAACTAAGAGACTGATCTTCTCTTCAAGCCTCTTCTTCATAGCTCTAGTCAGACGACCTTGGAGATTCCAATCATCCACTTGAGAAGTCAGACATGTATCACCTCCCATACCCCTTCCCTCTTTTTTTTTTTTAGTTTTTAATATATATATTATTTATATATTTTATTTTATAATTTGTATTTTTTAGCTTTTAATTATTCTAAAAATTCATTTGTATTTTTTATCTTCTACTCCTATATTTTTCAATCACTAACACACACACACACATATTATTTACATAATTTTAGTTATTCTAAAAAAATTCAAAAAATTTAATTATATTTTCTCCTCTTATTTTTACTCATTTTCTATCCCCCAATATATTTTTTATAAGTCTTATCTTATTTAATTTTAATATATGCATATATTATCTATTATTTATATATAATAAATATAATTTTTTTTCTTTTATATGCATTTATTCATTATCTTTACTAATTTATTTAAAACCAAATTTGTCTAAATTTCCTAGTTATGCTATTATATATCTCTAATTAACTAATTTATAATTTTTCTTTATTTTTAATGATCATAATAATTTTCTAAAATATTTTTAATTCAAATCCAAATATGCATAATACGACAAAATTATTCTAACACAAGCAAAAGATCTTTTTTTTTTATTATTATTTTCATGCTATGTTTCTTATTTTAAATAAATGATATTTTATTTTTATTAATTGTTATTTTAACAGGACATTACATCATGAATATAAAAATAAACATGTTTCATAACATGTTTAGATTCGTGACACAATTCGTAAATTACTTGTTTGATACGTTCTTCCAAAATATGATGGGAAAGAACAAATTTTACTACAAGTTGCAACATTTTTAGTTCACTTTGGTTTTATTCATGTTGCAAATATAGGATGTTTTAAGAACAAATGCATGATTAATAAATGCATTTGTAGAAAGGAGGAGACTTAAAACTTATACATTTTCCATGAGAAGTGAAAGGTGTATCGTTACTCTTCAAGATGTGACTATTTTGTTGGAGTTTAGGATTAATGGTTCACCTATGATAGTATCAACTAATATTAATTGGTTTGGTCTATGTTAAGAGTTGCTAATAGTGACACCAACTAAAACTAACGTAAACAGTAATATTGTAAAACTAAGTTGGTTGGCTAAACAATTTGGTGATGTTGCTCAATGTGAGGGCAACAATGAACAATTAAGAAGTTACACTAGGACATGAATACTACGATCTATTTATGATTTTTATTTATTGATAAATCAAGTAGTAAAATCTCTTTGAGATATCTTTAATTTTTATGAGACTTTGACGAGTGTAGCATGTATGCGTGGGGTGCTGCTGTACTTGAATTTTTATAAAGAGAATTATGCGTTGCAACCAATTACAAAATTAAATTGATTGGAAAAGATTTTTGTATGAGAATTAGATGTGTCTTGATACAAAAATGGCATGGAATTTTTTTAAAAAAATATTAGGCTAATACATATACAACCAATTCTACAAAACAAGTTTGTAGTTGCAAGGTAATATTTTTTTGTGGTAACTATTTTTTACAAATGCTTAGAATAAATGTCATTGAGTACTACTTGAAATATTCAAATGGTTACGTTGAGGAAATAAACATATTGGTTGTGATGATTTAAAACTACACTAGAGATTGTTTGATACTATGAAGTAAAAATAAATGTGTTTACTTTTAAGAAGTGTAGTTAAACCATTTCAATGGTATATAATTAATACTTAAGTGGTTTTTTGCATGTGGTTTGGGAGTTTTATCCACAATCTTTTATTTAACAACTTCCTATTTTAAAAATTATTATTTATGGTTAAAATAAAAAATTATTAATCATTATTTTTTGTAGATTAAAAATAATATTTTATATTTTGTATATAATAATTAAATATACATAATATAATACTAAATAGAGAAAGGAAATATAACTCTTAAAAATAAAGCTTAAACTAATACTTGAATAAATAAGAAAAAACATATTACACAATGTTTAATAAAAAAATTCAACAAAAATTATTTATCATGCACTATATAGTTTACATTATGAACCTAAAACAAACTAAAAATATATATAAATAATACACATAAAAGTTAAGTTTAAACTAATTGTAAAAATTACGTCATTCTTGTTAAACAATAAGTTGTACTGCATCAATCAACCTTGTATACATAAACCCCTATATGGGTGAATTGCATTTTACAATATTTTTATATGCCATCAATTATTTTCTTCTTTACACGATATGTTTCATGACAAATAACGTTAATAGTTGAAAAGAGTTTATCACATAAAAATAGTATTAAATGTCATTCAATCATCCTATGTGATGTATATTGGTTGTGTGTAAATTTATGTTAATAAACCACTACATAGTGTATGGTGTATCTCCTTTACAAATTGTTTAAACTTATTTATAGTATGTTTTATTTACAGTTTTTTAGCATTTATTTATGTAATTTATAATGTAAAGTATAAATCATAAAATAAAAATTTGACTACTTTTTATTTAATATTATCTAATAAGTTTTTCTTATTTATTCAAGTATTAATTTAAGATTGATCTTTCAACATTATATTTCCTTTCATTATGTATCATTACTAAATATAAAATTTTATTTTTAATATGCAAAAAATAATAATTAATAATAAAATTACCCTAAAGTCCTTTTAGCAATAAACATGCGTCATGTAGGTTCACATATTGCAAGTGGTTGGAGAATGTCAGTTACCTCAATAGACATTGATTCTTCAATTGTGTCAAAATCCACATCATCCTTATATATTTCCTCAACAATTGAATTTAACACAAAATTGTCTCATTATCATCATCATCTGAAATCATAATTTTTTGCATAATTGTCAATGTTTGTTCGTCATTTTGTGAGAATTTATCACTATCAAACATGCCACAACTGTCTATGTCACCTTGTAATGAGATGGTGGAGCTACAAACAACATCTACTTCAACAAACATTTATATCATTACAACATTATTTTGTTGATCAAAAGCACTCATTGTACACATATATTTTAGATGTTATAGATGATAACACTTGATTTTCTTGTAACTTTAATTTTACATAAATCTTTTTTTTAGTACATCAACACTAAGATTGCATCTTATCTAAATTATTTTCTTAGTCTCTTCATATTATAAACCTTTGAGACCCTTATACATCCTTTCATTGTAATACACAAACACTATAATTGAAACATTCGAGAATGTTATCAATCTACATACACCACAACAAAATATTAAATAAAATTAAACTAAAATAAATTAAATAAAATCTAACTAAAAGTAATTAAATAAATTAAACACACAAATACATATTTCTTGCATAATAAACATAATTATGATGTCAAAATAATATATTTAATAGCACAAAAAATTAAACAATAAATCAAGATCAACAAATTATAATACAGCACTTACACACACCACAAATTACAACTAACAAAATAAATAAAATAACGCATATACAATAAAATTTAAAAAATTAATGCACCAAAATTTATAAAAATTACATACATTGTACAAAATTTTTAAAAATAGACACAATTATATTAATTATTTACAACATAATATATAATATCTCTTAAAAAAAACTAATAAATAGTGTAAATTTCCAAAGAAAATAAACAAATATACATTTCACAGATAAATAAATAACAAAAGAAAATATAAAATAAAACTCTTAAGAAAATATTATGAATTATGCAAATATAAGAATTGTAATAAGAAAAATCACCCATCATATTTACACGTGAAAGAAGAGAATGCACAGTATCATAATTTGAATTAGCGTTCACATTAAACTCACAATCCACGACTATAGCTTCAAGTTGAGCCACACTAAACTTGACAGTGTGTACTAAAGTTGTTATTTTTATTTACAACTTTACGTGTACTATTCACGTAAAATGAGAATTTGTACTAAATTTATAATTAGGAATTGCAACTTCACGTGAACTACTCACATATAACGAGAATTTATAATAAATTTGTAATTACAAATTGCAATTTCAAGTGTACTGGTAAAAAAAAATGCAAAATAAAATTGTTATTTTAGTTGGTAAAAGTAGGTGGGAATGTGTCATAAAATTGCAAAAACAGAATGGCAAACACGTGCAACTAGAAAAGCTAAAAAAATTACAAAAGACAATTGCGATTTCAGGCTAGGTCATGTCAAGTCACGTTGATCTACGAAAACTCCACAAAATCATAAAAAGGAATTGCATTTTAAATACTACAATTTGTTTTTATGATTTTAGTTAAAATTTCATGCTAAAATACTATTTTGACACAGTCAAATTCTAATTGTTGAGATTTTATTGTACGTAAAATTCTAACTTGGATAGGTATGAAATTCTAAAACTGTTATTGTTAATAGCTTCATATATAACGTCACATCCAAACTAATATTGTAAGTGATCAATTTTTTTATTTTCAATCAAACAAATTCACACTGGTAAATAATTTCAAAACAAACTCATTTTAGAAATAAATGTAAAAGTGATCCCTTTTGATCAAACTGTCTCACTTGTTCACCCCTTATTACTGGACATCCTTCCTTCATCTCTACTACTTTCGTCCCTCTCTTTCCTCTATCACTCTTGTTTTGTCCAAGTAGCAACTGTGCAAAGTAACTGAAAGTGTAGAAGCCATCGATCACTTCTCGTTCATCTCAATCCAAGTTAGAGTTTGAGATAAGATCATATTTTTGTTTTTTTACCAACTAAATTATTTGGATCGATGAATCCATAATATATACAAAATAAAAAGTGCTTTTACGGAATAGTTATTCTAGAATTATTCTTAGATAGTTTCAAATTAAGTTTTTTGAATTACATATTGTTTTTCTGGAAATTTAATTTAAAATTATGTAATAATAATTTCAGAATCACCGTTCTGTAAAAAGGAATCATTTTTATTATTTTATAGAATCCAATACAAACTACATTTTATAACCTTTTGGATTGACTATTCTATACAACACAAAAATAAATGGTGGATTTGCTAATCCAAAAAACAACAAACACCTTATCATATTACGGATTCATCAATCCGTATGTGAGGGACTTTTAGTTTTAGGTACTTTTAGTTACGGATTCATAAATCCAGTAAAGGGACTTTTAATTTTAGGTGCCTTGTCTCTCTTTGGACATGGGCTGATGAGACAAGTAAGGGTATTTTTGCCCTTTTGGTTAATTTCAAAAGTAATATGGGGTGCAGGTTTAAAAACATGAGGTGCAGAAAGCACAGGCTTTGAAGGAGTGATAGATCTAAGTAACAACCCAAAGAAATAGCAAAGATCAAGGCTGGGCTTCCCCCTCCCCAAATTAATAGGCAAAGATCAAACCATGCATTAAGTTCATCTTTGGATGAAATTTTTTAATAATTTTAATTTTAGTTAAAAATAAGTTTGAAGTAAAGTGAGGTATATCTGAAAACCTTTTCTTTTAAACATTTTGCAATTTGAAAATTTTCATTCAACACATAGGTTTCATTTTTGGTTAAACTTATTTTGAGGTCAAACTAGATTTTAGTTTATAATAACAAATATATCTTTTATGCACAAAATAACGTTTCTACCACCCCAAGCGTGCATTGAGATGATTAACATGCAATTAATAAGGCGGTAAAGGTCCTCTCATCTTCTTTTTTGAAAATTTATTTGGACAAACAAATAGTTGATAATTTAATGTGAAAAAATAAACAGACTAACTTAAATTTGAGATAAAATAAATATGACAATAGTAGCATGTGTTCCTTTACCATATCATCACATATTTTATTATTATTATTATTATTGACATATTGGTGTGAACTTAATTTTATCATAAAAGCCTAAATGGTTTGGTAGTATGTAATAAAATACAATTTTACATATGATAAGTCTCAAGTTTATGTTTATGTTTTTGTGTGAGATAAATATAAGTAATTTTAAATTCAAAGACTATTCATAATTATCTTGGGTTAATTATAATGCACATTTTATAATGAAAGATAGAAAAGTATGCTTTTTATATTATTTCAAACCCATGTCAAAGAATTAAAGTCACTAGAACACATTTTAACTATGTCGGGGGGAAATTACAAATGCATCTAAATTAGTTTATTTTGTATTGGAAGTAGTCTTAAAATAAAAAAACATTTTTAAAATTTTCAATTTGATTAAAACTAAACATGTTGGGGGAAATTACATGTATCAAACTGTGGAGATCTGTATAATCACCATTAAAAAAAATGAAACGGAAGGGGTGGTGGCGTTTGTCCTTTGGTATGTCAAACAAAATGGTAATTCCAAATTGCAAAATTAAAATAACAATAATAATAACACACAGCACAGTTCAATAGTAAACATCTGTAAGTAGTGCATAGTAGCCAAGTTGTCAAGGTAGTTGTCACATGTCGGCGAGGGTAAAGAAGCTTCCTCTAAGTTTCCAAAGGACATGGTGTATCCCTGCGCACCACATTTGCAGCCATTTTTCACTGCCCCAGACACATCTTATTTTGTCCTTTTCTTCTTTGTATGATTGTACCCACATTGAAACCTACAAAACTAAATTTACGAGTAAGTTAATGCTACTATATTATGAGGTTTTATTATTATTGTTATTAAGCTACTACTATATTATAAGTTAATGTTTGTCCGTAGTGGGTCTAAATATATTTTATATACCGACATTTTTATTATATTTAGTTTAACTTCTTGTATTATGTATCATGCAATAGCCATTTTACTTTCTAAAGTTTCGATACAAAATATAAATAATGCATTTATATAAAGATCTCCATAGATAACATTAGTTAAATACGTTATGACTCGAATCTATTGACTTAGGATAGTTAATTTTGAAACTGTTAAATATTATTGGAACGTGTTTCCAAATTAACCTTATAATATCTTTGGGTAAACATTCATTCATGTTCAACATAGTTGGTGAAAACAGCTCCTTCCTTATCTTTTCTTCAAATATAATTTTGGAGGCATTTGAATATCTTTCCAAGATCTTATATTGAAAGGTGTGTCATGGTACAAGAAAATAATTTCAGTGTGCAGTCAACCAAACACTTATATTTTATATGCATACAAAATCATTATCAAACAATAAATTGATAGAAACACACAAAACAAGTTGAAAAAAAAAAACGCAAATGGACGAGAAATATAGGTGTTGCTATACATTGCTACAACTGAAGAAGTGAATGACCCTATGTTTCCAAGATGTACACAGTCCTTTATGAAAGAAGTTCTGACAATGTAATCATGTATATGAATCAAACAAACTTTATTAGGAAATTTCTCAAAGTTACTGTGATTTTGTGTGAGGCCTCGCTCAATAGATCTCTTAATCAGCTCAATGGTGTAACGTGTTTAATTATGTTTTTATTTGTCGAAAATAAGTTTTAAGTAATGAAAAGTGGGTTAAAAATGTTCAAATGGATATCAAGTCAAAATATGGAGTGATGTGGATTTTGGCACCAAGGTAGCGGACTACTTTGACTTATCCTTATTCTTTAAATTTTGTATGAATTAAACTAAATCAATTATCATGAGAAAATATAATAAATTACTTTGATTCCAGTAAGCAACTTGTGGGTTTTGTTGAGCGAATAATTATTTACCGAGCCGTAATAATCGATTACTTTGTTTCGTATATGAATTTTAACCAGTTTTGGTTGAATTCATTGACCCATGTCTCACATATATGGACAAAGGTCCTTTTCCTTATAACACGAGAACTTTGTGAAACACAAAATATATATAAAGATACATCATTTTTTTCTCTAAGGTTGTTGAGTCCATGCCCTACTAAAAATAAGGTTTAATGGCAACAAATCTTCTTAATCAAATTCGAAGTGTTTTGAACCTTTTCGTACTAATGCTTTGCTTTGCTTTGAAAATGTGTAAATAAAACAGGGCACAAGTTTATCAGCTTCACACGGACACGAAATCAAGAAACATCATTCCTACTTTATGCAAGAGTCTATAAGCACAAAATGTGAAGTCTACTTTATCTAAAAGTAGAACTTTTAAAACAAATAGAAAGAATAACATCTAGAAGCATACAAACATTCATACAAGTTTTTAGAATATCAAAGTCATGTGGTATCAAAAGTTGCATTTGCACAAAAGTTGTGACAGAAATTATTCTTGAGTAGAAGTTGTAAAAAGAATCGTTATTGTATTCTAGAAGCAGAAATAATATAACCAATGAAGAATGCTCATATATGTGTGCAAGAAATTCTCCAAAACATTACAAATTGTTTCATTGACTCGTATTGATGCAAAGAAAGCAAAGACAATGGACGAAAATTATTTAGAATACATTATAGGTTTTTTAAAAGCATATTATGAAGTTTTTTGTAGTTTAACAATACCTCCAAAAGCAAATATCCTGGTAGATAAGGTTATAATAAATTATTGTCATGGATCTGAATGTAAAAATCTATAAACTCCTCAAGCTAACACTCTTGAATGGTGTTCAAATTGAAAGGATTTTCAGAAGGAAGTTGTCATATCTATTAGAAGAAGGTTTCCAAAAATAGAAGTTGTCAAACTACCTTTACACTAATAAAAAGCCTATTGAGATGAAAATGATATGAGAAGCAGTGTTTAAATCACTTTAATTGAGTAAACCACTAGTTTGAAGGCTGAAGCATTATATAAACATCATATGTTGGAAAATCCCACAAGGAAAAAATTGTAACACATTATAAAGTTATTTTTTGCAAGATCCATGCTTCTAAAGTCCTAAATCCTCCTTCTAATGAATGTGTCGCGGGCTTTGCATTATATAGTATATTCATTATTTAAGTGTTAAGAGGGGCCTTGTACCTTTTTCTTTTATTTTTGAGGAAAAGTGTGCTTCTCCAAAGTTAATCAGTGAATACTAGTGTTATTTGAACGTTTCCCAAGCTAACTAGTGAGAATTAGTGTTAGTTGAGAACTTGTAAAGTTATATCAAGCCTGTAAAGGCTTTACGGAAGAATATTGTTTTGTTGTTACGAATGTGGAAAGAGTAGAAAAAAGAAAACCTATATAATAAAATATGATGACAAGAAAAAGTCCTACTAAGCAAAGATTAGGAGCAGAGATTCATTCGTGGACCAATATAAATATTTTCGAGTAGTAATTTTTTCTTTATATTTTTACATTTATGCAGTTATACTTATTATCTTATAATTATTTGTCTGCAATTTGCTTCTTGGCTAATATCCACTTTGTTAAACATTGATTTTTCAAGCTACATTGTCCTTCTATAAGATAACGAGTATATTTAGAAAGTTTCATTAAGTTTTGAATTGAATCAAAATTTTAAAAGTATAGTAAAAATATTTTGATTGAACTATTATGTTTTTTATAACTTTCACAACCATATTTTCTTATTACTTGTGAATCTTGTTTTTGAACATTATGACGATGAGCTTTTAAGTATTTATAATAATCAAGTGTTAAACTTGAGTAATATATTAGTAAAAAATCTAATTTTTACAAGTTAAATTAATGTAAGATATTTTAATATGTTTTGGTGTTATTTGTGTATTTTTTATAAAAAAAAATTTAAGAAATCATCTATTCTAAAATTATTCAAAATCAACCACATTTAACAATGAGGTTCTTAAATGATGAATTATAAAAATGTAAGTGTATATTATTTTTTAAGTAATTCCCAATTATGTTTTTTTATATCTATACAACCTTTAAATATCTTTCATTTCAGTGTGTTTAATTCATTTATTTATTTTTGTTGTTAGAAACTTGCTACACGGTGTTCCTTATTTATGTCTTATCTCTTTTACATTAATGATTACTCTTTATCTTCATCAACATTTAGAATGTTACACAATCTTAATTGTTATAAAAAACTTACTCAAAAATCTTATTCAATCACTCTCTAAGATTTATTGTCATATAAAAAATTTGACAAAACTAATAGATCAACGTTATTATCACTAAATTATAATGTAAAGTTAAGTATGTCATCACATTGATACGTATTTATCATTAAATTATTTCTTATACATTTATTTACCTTATTGTCACATCCTCTTGGAATTAACATCCATTAACCTAGATTTCTAATCATATTAACCTCTTTTTGAACATTTTTTTAGTACAAATTATTTGAAACTTGAGTACAAGCATAGAAATCTTTAAAGTTTCTTGTTAGAATTTTTGCAGAAGTCACAATTTCCCTAACTTGAACATTCGCTTTAGTCAGTTGTTATTACATTCACTCTCTATGTAAAAATATAAATATAAATATATGTATTGTTGATGGATAATATAACATCATTTTCAATAATATATAGAATATTTAGTCCTTAATATATAGAATGGTGAATATAATTTTAGATAATATCACTACTAAAAATTAAAACTAGTAACATAATAATATATATTTATTTTTTAAACAATTTCACTAAAATTTACTACTAAAATTAACGAATAAAAATATTTTTTCATTACTAAATATGGTTACTAATTCATTGATTTTTAATAATGTATGTTATATAT
>JAMLFT010007163.1:0-15165 GCA_026544285.1 Pachyrhizus erosus
TGATAAAAAATACAATAACATTAAATTTAATATTTTTTAAATAAATTACTTCAAATTATTTCAATCCGATCCAATGTCATATATTAATTCAAAATCTGTAGTTTTTTAAAATAATTATTTATTAACAGCACAACTTCTTAACTTAATCAATAATATTATATTTAATATAGTATTGTATTAATATTGATTAGTTATTTATTTTAAAATATATTATATAAAAATATCTTAATTATTGTTGTATATTTTTTAATTTTACAATTTTAACTATATAATACTATAACTAATATATTATGCTAACAAGTTATAATAACCCAATTTTATTTCATATTTTTCGAGTTTTAATCAAATTAGGATTGGATTTAAAAATTAATCTTATCAAATTAATGTTGGATAGAGACATGAATAAGCCCGTTTTACGCACACTCCTAATAAATTGTGTATTTTTTTAAGATAGAAGATTTCAAAACTTATACTGACACTCACACAATCTCAACCACTAATTCACATTACTTTTGCAAATCTGTGATACAATTATTGAACACAAGCAGAAGTGGAAAGATGTATGTCTAATACTAATGTGAATTTTTATTTTTTTTTAATTTTAGTCCAAATTTAAATTCCTCAAAAAGGGTGTCCGTGCATGAAATAAATTAAAATTCCAAAAACTCACCAGCCTTCAGCTAAAGCTGACTTGAATCTGTGAGAAGAATGCATTATTAGGCCAATTATAGATGTGAAAGTCGATTTTAATAAAATGAATAGAATGCACTTAATATCTCTATACATTACAGTTTCCTTTTAAAAAAAAAATCTCTATACATTAGCATGTGTTACCAACAACTCACATTAAATTAAAAATAAAAAAATCAAGGTCACTGTCACGCTGAAGGTAAAGACAAAACATTATCTTTAATTCCTTTGCTGGTGTTGTGTTTTAGATGTTTGAGTGAGTGAACAGTGAAGGAGGAGTTCCAATTTGCATATTCAAATGTTCTTCTCATCCATGCAACTTCTTTGCTTCTACAAGCAGCCACCACCACTGTTTTTACACATTAATGAAGGCATTTTCAAGAACAAGAGGTTGATCATAAACCCTTCTTCTTTTTCTTCTTCTTCATGTGGCATAGTTCATGCAGTGAAGGAAGATTCACAGTCACAGCAATATGAGGTAGACCCAGATAAAGCCAGAGAAGCACTCAAAAAGCTTGATGAGCAAATTCAGTCTCTCTCCAATAAAAAACAAGTCTCCACTCCAAAACTCAGGGTCAGGGGTACTCTCTCCCTCTATTCTTGTAGTGTTTTGAAATTTTGACTGATTGGTATTGTTTTAATTTGTAAATAAAAATTTGTTAATGTGGTGATTAATATAACATTACTCTGGATTAATAACATGTCCTGAACTGATATTCAAAATACTTCATTGAACTTAATTTGAAGTGGGTAAGACATGTCAAATACTACAACTAACTTTTTTTAATTAGATGAAATTGATGTGTGAATCAAATAACATGTCACAAATCAAGGGTTTAATTATTTTCTTCTCAAAAAGAATTTTCAGAACGATAACAAAAATTTGGTGTCGTCTAAGTGTCTAGCATTCATTTTATTTACAAGTTTCTTACATACTTAATAAGTCATGTAAAAGAAATCTCAACTCTTAATCATTATTGAGAAAATATGCCTAATCCATAAGAGAAACTTTTCAAATTTAGGTTATTTTAAATTGTTTAGGCTATTATTTGTTTTACCTCTTTCTAGTATTTACTATTGAACTTTTAAATTGTTTAGGCTATATATAATTCTTTTTTAACTTTGTCCATTGTTTATTATTGGGCTTATATATTTTCAATATATGTAGGGAGTGAGGATAGTCAGTAATAAAATCATGACACTTACTTTTCAATACATTATTAAAATTTATCTTAATTTTATTAATTTTTGAATGAGACTCACAAAATGCAGAATGTGATCTATATATTGAATGAGACTTATATGAATATCCTTCGATAAAAAAGAGTAATAAAAAATATGTTATTAAAATTTCTCACAAATAATTTATTTAGAGAATATTATATTTTTAAAATGTTTGCAGAACAAGAATAAACCACAAATGATTTAACAAATATTATAATAAAGGGTTCAAAATTCTCCTTTCAACATTTTTCATTAAACTTTTTGCAGTTTCGGACGTGAAGCTTCCCACAGAGCAAGGCAATGGCAGTGATGAGAAGTTAGAAATCTCAGATTCGTTTCTTGCAACTTTAGCTGCTGGTCTGGTTCTCTTTACTATATTTTATAATGTACTATTTTATACTGTAATTAAGCCAGCCATCGATGGTTCATAACATGTCAATGGCTGGTGTGTGTGTATACATAGAAGAAGAAAGGAAAAAGCATGAACTTTTTTTAGCATAAGAACCTCGTTATTAATTAATTATATTTACATGTGAAATGGAAAGTTGGACTATGTCATTTTTCTCATGACTATATATTATATATGTACTTACTCTCTTGCATGTTACCAAAATTCTGATTTCTGTTGCCACTTTGGAAGAAATTACTAATCATTCTTGAATTTTCTACAAAATTGTTACACACCAAGTTTAGACCCTCAAATTAAATTCTCCCAAGCATTTATTTATTTGCAATATTGTCAAATAGGTTGCTTACGAACATTTTTGAGAAAATAATTAATCTTCAATATAATTAAGGGGTTTACCCGTCACAATAAAAAATACATAAAAAAAAAGTATATTTTCTTTTAATAAAATGTGAGGGAAAGTAGAGATAAAAATACGAGTAAGAGTATAATTTTTTTAAAAGCCCATATAATTAAGAAATAAAAATAAGAAAAGTAAAAAAGACCAGATAAGTTAACTTGTCCTTTTATTTATTATAAACAAACAGTGATTCAAAATCTTAAGCATGTGTTTGGTTTTGCATGATAAGTCTACATTTTCTTGTAGATTTACATTAAAAATGCAAGGGTGTTAACAACTCTTTGACGCGAATGTAGATATGTGGTAAGGGTAATTTAATTAAAACAGAATGTTGATTTTAAATTATTTTGACATAAGATCTACCGAGATATGTAATAGTTACAGATTTTATAACTAGTGAAAAAAATAATAATTTATATGTCACTTGTTCTGTTTATTATTAGTTTTATCATACTCGTTGTTGTATTAAATATGTAACTTTCATTGAATTTTGAGACATTCTTAAGGTAATTTTCCATTTTGACATAATAAGTGAGAGTTTGTGATATCTATAAAGACATGCTTAAGTCAATTAGACTTGTTGAAGGGTGACAATAAATCTTATAAGTGTATATCTAATATTTTTTGTGATAGTCTAATTAAAAGGATATTTTAAAATGGGTTGAGATGGATAGTTTAAGGTCTAAGGTTATTATAAAAAAAAAAATACTTTTTTAGAAATAATATACTTTAGGTTTACTTATAGATGAAGTATGTTTTGTGAATAAAAAACAAGTTGAAATATAACAAATAAGACATGAATTAACACTTTAAAAATCAAATTAAGTCTTTTTTTATTTGTTTCTAAATTTAATCTCTCATTCTTAATTAATTGTTAATTGAAAATTGACTTGAGATTATTATAAGATATTTATTATATGTTCCTGACCTCTAAGACAATAACAAAATATAATTCTAATATTTGAAACCTTAAATTAATATAAATATCTCTCTAGTGACAATATTAAATGTAATGTATGGTCGATTGAAATATTATTAGAGTTATCATTACTCAATATCAAGTTAATCAATAACAATATTTAACATTAAAATCAAATAAATCTTTATCACTACAATTCAATATATTCGAGAAACAACTAAATTAAATCAATAATAATGTATACAAACAAAATTGAAAGAGATTATAATTTTAAAAATTGTATAAATAATTTTTATATTGATTCACCATCTATTATTAAGAGATATCTAATCTTAAATAAACTTGATTGAGATTTTTCACTTCAGCTACAATTGAACAATCAAGATACCTCACTTGACTTATTTTGAGATACCATACCCAATAACTCAACTTTTCTTTGAGGATGTTTCATTCTAAAGTACTTTAAATCTTCCTCAAAACTTGCAATTTTACTCAAACCACCTTAAATATCAAAAACAAATAAACCTTAACGTGTAACCTTGAACCAATATTCAAGAAATTAAAAAATAATTAAAGATAGATTTTGACAATTTCTTCAATTGTAACACTAGTTTTTTAATAATAAGTTTAAAAAATATTTTTTTTATTAAAAATAAGTAAGTTTCAAAATGGCCCTTTATTGTATTGTAATCAATTAATTGACTTTAAATAATTTATTATCCTCTTAATTTGTAATTGATTATTTATAATAGTTTTTTTAAATGACAACTTATCATGGTAATTAATTATTGCGCATAAAAAATATGTTTTTAGCTCTTTGAAATATTTACTACAATAAGTAATCAAAATCACAAAGAATAACTTCAAAATAATCCATTACTAAATGTCATATGCAAAAAATATTAACATATTACTCAAACATTATTTGTGAATTAGTAGTCTAAACAAATCATTATAAAAGAGATTAAAAATTTCAAAAAGACTTTCATAAATATAAAAAAAACTCATATGTGAGAAACTTATGTTAATGTCATTAATAATTGGTGAAAATAAGCACGTCCATTCAAAAATACATGAGATATCAAAAGATATAAACGAGTCACAACTCAAACAAAATATAATGAAAGTGAAAATGTAAAAGATGAAAACATCAAAATTAATGACTTAATCAAGTAACACATGAAAATTTGATAAATTACATAATTTGTCACCTTATATCTAGGTTTGACTAAACTTTAACCCCTTTGCTCATGGACTTTTAAGTTGGTGTGTCATGAGCCTAATAGTCTAATTCTTATAAAAGGAGCTTGCAAGTTATGATTTATATGAACTTCAACCTACAACTCTTGTAAATTTTTGAATTGATATTTATTGTAAATCACATATCAAGGTGCATAAATAAAGACATAAAAAATCATTAAAGTGATATATTTTGTCTTTTTGTATAAACATTATTGAGAATATAAAGTGATTTTTGTTTTTAATGATGTTTTGATGGAAATATTTTAAAAAAAATATTTAAGTGAGT
Organism: Pachyrhizus erosus; assembly: GCA_026544285.1. NCBI lineage: Eukaryota > Viridiplantae > Streptophyta > Magnoliopsida > Fabales > Fabaceae > Pachyrhizus > Pachyrhizus erosus. Next base: position 5,168 of record JAMLFT010007163.1, read on the forward strand.
TTAAAATATTATACGGTAAATTGACTTGTTTGTATGATAAATTCAAAGAAATTTTAAAACAATAAAACTTTTATAATTTTTTAAAGAAAAATAAAAAATTACAAATAACACTTAAAATGAAAAAAAAGTTAAAATAACACATAAAATTTATATTTTACAGTAATAAAATTATTCTATCTAAAAGATATAGAAAATTAGATTATTTATCCATAAAAACATTTGAAAAATGAAAATAATTTAATTAAAATAATAAAATTGTTGTAAATTTCAAATTTCTTAAAATTAAAAAATTTCCTTCCAAATAAAACCTAAAATGATAGGATTGCACTACAAATTTCCAGGTAAAAGCACACAACAACAGGACACTCAGCTCTCCTAATCCTATTCCTACTTGCACGTTTCCACTGTCATCAGACACTGCTCACAGCAATCACAGTTACTGGGAATCTTTCTACTCAAGCCTGAGAAAAGTGCCTCTCAGATTCGTTGTTTCCACCATGGAGGAACAAATCCCATTTAAGAATCTCCATAGCCGAGAGTATTCGGGTCACAAGAAGAAGGTGCCCTTTTGCTCCTTCACTCTTCCCCTTTCTCATTCATGGTAAACGCGTTCAAAGCTCAGAACTTACGTGCTTCTCTTGGTTGAATACTTCGGTTTGTGTGAAAAAATAAATCCTTTCAGTTTTTCTGTTTCAATTGTGAAATGGATATCTTTTGTTTTTTTCTCCAATAGGTGCACTCCGTGGCCTGGAATTGCACTGGCACAAAACTTGCTTCTGGCTCTGTGGACCAAACGGCGCGTATATGGCATATTGAGCCGCATGGGCATGTAAGATCACTCCTAATTGCTCCCTTTTATTTGTACTAATATGTTTTCTCATAATAGCTCTCAGAAAAATGTGAAAGCAAGTTATGTTGTTTAATTTCATGGATTAGAGGAGACAAAGGGCATTTATATTAGCCTTAGGTCTAGGCCAGTCTTTTGGGTTATTGTACCTGAATATGGCTTCAGGCTAATGGAATAAAAGTGGCATACTGGTCACACAGAGATTGTGTAATTTGATTGGAGAAAGCAGAAGTTAGTGGTAACAAAGAAATGTAGCAGATTGGCTGTTTGTGAAAAAATTGAGTGGCCTTAATATTGATATCTGGTTTAATAATTTCCACTTTGAAATTACTGTGGTAACTTTTGATGAATTTAAGTAATATCCTTTTATTACTTTTGGTGGATGAGATAACATGACCTCTGAAGGATTTGGCTTTAGGTTAATATGTTCTTTCACGCATGATGTTATTTTTTTATTTGTTGGAATGTGATATAACCAAGGATTAATTCTTTGAAGATGTTGGCAAAAGGAATTAATCTAGACGTGTATCTAGGGCAGGGGAAGGACAAGGGGTCAGTTGGGATAAATGGATGAGGGTTATATAAGAATTACTACCCTTTTAATTACCTTCCATGATTCAAAATGTCTGTACTATCAGAGAGGATGTTTCTATTAGAATTAGGACTTGTTGGACCAAATCAAGAAAAGCATTGTGAATTATGTATAATCTGGAAGGAAATTCTTATCAAAGTTGTAGATCAACTTTAAATTTTTCCATGGGCTTCTTGCAAGAAATGAAACATTATGCTATGACACTGGATGGGGGGTTTACAATTGAGAGGCTCAAGTATGGTACCTCTCTGTTTAGAGATTCTCTTTTAGCTTTTGCTGCTTCTTTTATGTCATTGTAAGCAATTTATCCTCTTTATTTTGTGGTTAGAAATTTAATTTTTCTGTTTTGTGTGTTTGGGTGGGGGTGTTTATTGTAGGGCAAGGTCAAAGATATTGAATTGAAAGGTCACACTGATAGTGTGGATCAGCTATGCTGGGACCCCAAACATGTTGATTTGATTGCAACTGCATCAGGTGACAAGACTGTTCGATTGTGGGATGCTCGAAGTAAGTGATCATTTAGTTGCTCAATTTATTTAATTTGTCATTTCAGAAGGATGGAGTTTTATTATGGCTTTTTATAATTTGGGAGATTCGTAATGCATTGTATGGTTATATTCTCTTGATCCCATGTAAACCTACCATATATGCAATTGGAAATCACAAACAATTGGTTCATTTACTTGAAAATATTCTATAGGTAAAATAAATGTTTTTGTCGATGAATAGTTGTGAAAAATGCTAATTGAGGGCGAGGAAGGGGGTTTGGAAAAAAGTTGCTCATGTTTGATTTCTGCAGGTGGAAAATGCTCTCAACAGGCAGAACTTAGTGGAGAGAATATCAACATTACTTACAAACCTGATGGGTCTCATGTAGCTGTTGGTAACAGGGTATGTGACACAATCCCTTTTGTTTGCTTAAGCTCTGAAAATGTGGTGACTGGATATGTCAATATCAACTATAGACTGTAGCTAATAAATAGAGTATGTCTATGATTCTCTTGCTGTTTTTGAGCATGTTAAAGTAATACCTTGTTTTGTATTTCACAGGATGATGAATTAACAATACTGGATGTTCGGAAGTTCAAACCAATTCATAGGCGCAAGTTCAATTATGAGGTATTATAGTATTATCTAGTTTATACTTCATTCATGCTGTCTGGTCTATTTCTGTCAATTTGTTGAAGCCTATTTTTGAGGATAAGAAATGATACTGAACCTTGAAAATTATGAGAAACTTGTATTTCATTAGCCTCTACCAATTGGTAAAATACATATGTTATGTTAGTGCATTCTTGTAGTATTAGGCCCATAAGCCAATTGATATATGATGTATATAAATATATACTTGTATTTTTCATTTAAGTGAATACAATTCAGTTTCTACATGGTTTTAGAACTGGGATTTTCATCCCTTCATTATTATAAACATGTCTAGTTCATCCTCTTCTACGTCAGGACCTTTTTCTGCCATCACTTCTACTCCAGCCATTACAACAGAAAAAAATTACTGGGTTCCTCCAATTATGTTTTGTGGTCCAAGGCTGTTGAGAAGTAGTGTATTGGACAAGGGTTGAACAACTAGCTGATAGTTCACTAACTCTCTTAGGGGCTCCTGAATTGTGTTTATTTGTAACAAACTTAGAGCATATAATCTATATGCTCCAACTTGAATGAGAGTGTTAGTGTATTCTTTTAGCATTGGACCCATAAGCACATTAGTATATGTTGTACATAAATATTTCCTTGTACTCTTATTTTTCATTTAAGTGAATACAATTCAATTTCTACATGTTAGCTTGAATATCTTCTCTTTTAAACCATCCAACCATGTTGAGGAATAGGAGTTGAAATTTACAGTCCAATAAAGGGCTTGTTAGTTGGAGTGAAAATTACATAGTGCTATATAAGTTGATGTCAATTGGCAGAACTGAGTGCCCTAGTGTTCAACCATCAAAGTTAACTTTTGAAAATCAAAATATAATATTTTGATTTATTAATAATTGTGATTTATAGGCACATAATCTTTGATTTAGAGACAACAAAATATTCTCTATTTATGTATAATTAATGTAATTAACCTATTTAAACATGCATCCGTTGTGTATTCAAACACACGGTTCTCAGTTAATTATCCCTCCATTTCTTTTATTTTAACATGATATCAATATGATAGAGTGATCTTGAGAATCGTGCCTGTCCAGTGGATCTATTGTTTTTTGAGATAAATGTTTGATGAACCGTGAATAACTCTGATTTGCTTCTCCCTTCACTGGCCTATTTTCAACAACCTCTGACATTTATGGTAACTTTTCGGCCACTTTTGCTGCCATCAACGATTTTTTCTGTGCTTGTTTGTGTTGCTGTAAGTTCAACCTTCTGTTCGTCGCCCATTTTTTGGCAAAGAACATTTTGGTTATCACCCTCTGTCATCAGCCAATACCATGTTGCCGATGAGTTTTTTGGCGAGACCATCATCATCATGATTGAAATATTTTGATCTATCTATCTAAAAAATGCACTGTCTCCATCTTTGTCCCAAATGCACTAGTCTCGTTTATGCTCCAAATGCACTAACCCTTGCTTATGTTCTAAGTGCACTAGTCCCAACTATACTTCAGATGCATTGGTTTCGTCTCTATTCCAAAAGTTGTAAACCTTGTTTCAAGTATAAATAATTTGGGTCTCCAACATTATTGGTTTGAAGCTTCCAAATGTGGTTTAAAAAAAAACGAACCTTGTTTTGCTTGCCATGAATTTTTTCTCTTGTTGTTGATGATTCCAGCTATTGTTTCTAGCATTTCTCTCCGGCTTCTCCAACATCCCTGAGTTGTTTTTCAAACTATTATTTTTTAGTGGAGCTCAATTTTTTATGTTTTCTATTTATTTATTGAAAATAAATTATTTTCTTGTAATAAGTTGCGAGCTTAATAAGTTTCAGTTTGAGGGAGTGTTGAAAATCAGAATATAATATTTTGATTTATTAATAGTTGTGATTTATAGGTACATAATTTTTTATTTAGAGGAAACAAAATATCCTATATGCATAATTAATGTAATTAACCTGTATAAACACACATCCGTTGTGTATTCAAACACATGGTTTCAGTCAATCTACACTGTTGTTTCTTTTATTTTAACATTGACCATGAATCTTCATATTTTTTTTTGTTTTACTTCCATATTTGTTGAATATGAGTGACTTACAACTTCTGTGCCTTGATAACCTGATGTGTCTTTTAAAAATAGACAGAATGTTGTTTTTTCACTACATCTGCACCTATACAAGTTTGAAGGATTCACCCTATAATCCTATGTAGAGAATAGTATGGATTACTTACTGTATGAATACCATAATGCTTTTGCTTCCCAACTCACACCCTCACTTTCTGAACCACCTGTACTGTCTGGTTCCTAGGTTTTGTTTTCTTCTCTTTTTGCATTCTTCTGACCTGAAGTTCCTACTCCTTAAACATCATTATTGTACTGTTCTGGAGTTCATTGTTTTGCTCAACTGCACTAAACTCATGCCTGTTCTTTATGGGTTTCATACATGTCCATCTATGGTTACACTCTTTTGATACTTAAAGATCCTTTCTGTTTAGCACAATGGGAGACGTGTTTAACTCTATCGAGAAGAGTTAATTCCCTTACTGGGATAAGACTTTGTTGTTGTTGTTGAGAAGAATTAATTCCAATGAACTCAATGATTCTGGTGCTTTCCTAGGTAAATGAGATTGCTTGGAACATGACGGGTGAGATGTTCTTTCTAACAACTGGAAATGGTAAGATCATTGTTTGACCCGGTACTTTCTAAAATATGAATCTCAACTTGGGCTCTGACAAAGTAGAAAAGTTTCTTATATTTTTATTAAATGCTTGCCCTCTCAGGGACCGTGGAAGTACTGTCTTACCCATCTCTTCGACCTCTTGATACTCTCATGGCTCATACAGCCGGTTGTTATTGCATTGCAATTGATCCAATGGGAAGGTATGTTTCAAATTGTTTTGTTGTTATTTCTGGTTTCACTAATGGCACTTCCAATTATAAAGGTAGGATACAAATGCACAATCATATATCTGATTCTAAAATTTCACTTTTCTCTCTTCATTTCCTTCAGTAGAATATCTATATTTTCCATAAAGAAGTATCTGACTATAAGGACATAACAAATAAAGTCATGTTTTCGTGGCAGATATTTTGCCGTTGGAAGTGCTGATTCCCTTGTCAGTCTGTGGGATATCTCAGAGATGCTATGCGTGCGTACCTTCACAAAGCTGGAGTGAGTCTTCCTGAGCTTCATGTTTGTGTTTTCAGCTTTTGCTTTTCAGGTTACATTGATCGTGTTTCGTGTAACAAATGTGGAATGTAATGTTTCTCAGATGGCCTGTCCGGACCATTGGCTTCAACTACACCGGGGATTTTATTGCTTCTGCAAGTGAAGACTTGTTCATTGATATTGTGAGTTCCATGACATTTTTTTTAATACATATATGCACAACTTGGTTTTATTTATCTATTAAATGATTGAGATTCAATTTGTGATTTGTTTGTTACTTTATGAAACAGTCAAATGTTCAATCTGGAAGAACAGTGCATCAAATTCCTTGTAGGGCTGCTATGAACAGTGTTGAGTGGAATCCTAAATACAATTTACTTGCATATGCTGGTGATGACAAAAACAAATATCAGGCTGATGAAGGTATAATTTTTTGGGTACCTGTGAAGTGTTAATGGAAAGACAATCACAATGTCGCAGCTAACTTTTGTTCATTTTGGTTGCAGGTGTTTTTCGCATATTTGGTTTTGAAAATGCTTAGTATTTGGCAGAGGCATCTTTTTACTAGTATTTGAGAATGCAAACAAAGGGAAAGGGAGATGTATGTTTGTATGAACAGGTACTGGTTGGCTATACAGGACTGAGAGGCTAATGGAGGTTGATTTGTGATCTAAATTAATTAGATTATTATGCATTAATCTTTGGAACAAGGGACATTCACAGATATGAATAGGAAAAAAGGATTTTTTTTAATTCTTTGGATGTTATAAAAGTCGTGACCAATTTGTTAATAGACTTAGACATAGTTCTTTAAATATTCTTTTATATGATTTCTCAATTAAAATCGGAGGTTCACTCTAATTCAACCAATAAACGTGTGCATTAAAGAACAACACAGCAAATGGCAATTTACTTGGAAATTAAGGTTTGGACATTGGAGTGAGGCCTTTGGAATGCTGAGTTTGGAACGTTAGCCAGTGCTTCCTTTCTAATTGTATGGATCTCATCATTTCACTTTTTTTTTTCCGTCACATCGTGTATTTCGCTTGATTGCCCTTAATTTTATTTGAATCTGACCGTTTAATTCTAGACATATTTTCTTTAATTTTTCTATGGTTTAAATGTTTTTAATTTCTATAAAATTAATAAGTTTTTATCTTCATGAAAAAAATATCTTTGATTCTGTCTCTAGAATTGAAAAGTTAATTTTTATTTTTCATATTATTTCATAACATTTGTTAACACGTGATTTCTTTATTTTTTATTTTTAAAGTCATATCATCTTGTTATTTATATATCTTATGTGGTTAATTAACTATTAGTTACAAAAATAATTTAAATAAATAGTTTACATGACTTTTTAAAGACAATTAATTATAAAAATCAATAATTTTATTATACATAATAATATAGAATAATTTGCGATTATATTATAATGTAAAATTATATTACAATGTTAGAATATAATTTTTCTTTTAGAAATATTTAATAATAATTAAAAACATATAAAATAAAATTAATCATATTTACATACATTAAATATATATTTTGGGATGTAGAGTTATCAATATTAAAATATATATCAGTTTTTATTTAATCTATATTTATGAAGAAATAATATTTATTCCTATCACTCTTACACTTTCTTACTTCCATCTCATTTTTTCTCTCTATCTTTCTTTACTTTTTTTTGTCATATCTATTATTTTCTCTTTATTTTTTTTTCTCTCCTTCCTCCATCCCAAAAAGTTTTATTTTACTCACAGGTAGAATGAAAGAATTGGTTTATAATTTTATGGAAAATGAGAATAGTTCAATAGTTACTGAAATGGAAAAAACATTTGCTCCCTTATATTCTAACACTGGCAAGATTTTATTGCAAGAGATTGCTCTGGTGCATCTCAGATAGAAGGAAAAAGAATAAATAGAATGAAAGAATCTGTTTATAATTTATGGAAAAAAGAGAATAATACAATACAAGTTCTGAAAATGAATTGCAGCTTTCATTTCACAATATTTTCCAATAAATGGTAGTAAAGAATGAGTCAAAATTGGAGCAGCAAGCCAGCCAGTTTAAACTACGTTTTAGATAGAGTTCCCAACACTGTAGATATCAGGAGCACACAAGCGGTGTTGCTTTCAGAATAGAAACAATTATGCTCTTGAAGGATCTCCCGCTCAAAATGTCGTACTTTGAGACCCCTCAACTACTCAGCAAATCAGCAACACAATCATCATCAAGGGAAACCTCCTCTCAGTCGGGACTTGAATCCTTGAACCAAAAAAAAATCAACAAAATAAATGTTTCTCCTGTCTCCCAAAGATGGTCCAGCCCCCCTCCTTGCAAAATTTGAACTTTGCATCGAAATCTGAGGCTTCTCTCTTATTAACATGATTGTAAAGGGTTGCCTAATTTATCGGACCAAATCTGCTTCATTCCCCAGCACAGGCTAAACATGTGCAAGAGACACAAACCATAAAAAAACAATAAACCAATCAAGATTCAGCTTGGTATAACTTTTAATATAGTTATTTTATAAAAGGGAAAATGTGTTTTAATCTATCAATTTTCAATCAAAATTAATTTTAATCCCTGTACTTTAAAAGCAATGAATTTAGTTCTCATACAGACACGTGCATACTAGGATATTTGGTCCCTCAAGCAAGTATTTTAAGTTTCATAAAAAGGACAAAATTCATCAATTATACACAAGGATATTAGGTTCAGGGATAAAATTTACCAAATATTGAAGATATGAGAACCAAAATTATCTTTTTTAGAAGTACAGGGATTGAAGACAAAATTTGACCATTTTAACTATACCCTTTTAAAATTGGATTTTATTTATAGTTTGTTAAAAAACAAAATTAATGAACACAAACAGCATAACAGAGAACTCATGTGAGAAAAAAAAAAAAAAAAAAAACTTTACCACCAGTCCCTCGGTAACAGGCACCAAAATCCATGCTCCAAGGAGAGCCAGATCCATGATCACAAGCCACAGAGGACAAACTTGGAAGCAGGAAAGACCAAACCTGTAAAGCAAACAAGGGAAATGGTGAGTAAGTTCTTAGAGCACCAAGTGAGAGGCTTCCACTTGATCTCAACACTGGAGCTCTTCATCCTCTTCCCACTGTTAGGCTCCTTTGACAGATCAAAGCTTGCCCCTTTCATCCTCAACTCCTGAATGCACCTAGTCACAGCCCTCCCATCATTCCTCTCCCTTTGCAACTGCCCCCACACCTTCCAGTACCTGTGCAGCTTCATCTGCACAAGGACCACAAACACAACGGAGGTGCAAAGGGACACCATGGAGGGAAGCCACCACTTGTGACAAACACTGTGGTGAGGTTGGGCTTGTTGGGCCTTAGCCCAAGAAGTGAACAAGAGGGTTAAGAAGAATCCATGGAAGATGAAGAAGAATGAGGAGAGTTGAAAGAGTTCAGCTTTGACAGTGTCCATTCTTGTTTCCTTGTGAGCAATGCGTTTTGCAAAGAGTTCTTCCTCTCTTTGCCATAGCTTGAGGAGCAAGAGGTGACCGGGGCTCTCGGAGATTTCGGTTAAAGGGTGGTCCTCTATGGCCTCAATCATGTTACTGGTCATGGAACACAACACATTCTTTTGGTGATTACTGTGATGATGATGATGCTCTTGGTCTACTAGGATTTCTACTGTGTGGGTATCTTTTGTTTCACCCATTATTGTTGATGTTTGATCTTTACAAAGAATTGAACTAAAAAGAACGAAGAATGTGATGAGGCAAGATTGAACAGTAGATTGATGAATTGTTGTTGCAGAAAGCGCAGAAAGAAAATGAAAATGAAACGTTGTTGTTGAGAGAAAGAAAGAGAGAGTTATAACTGAAGCGATGTTGAGAGAGAGAGATTTGTAACGTTATATACCATTTTGATTCTCAACCGTTACATTTAAGGTTTCAACGGTAACATTTCTACGTACTTTCTCTTTCTCTCTATTTTCATTTTTTTTTAGTTTAGTATTAATCTCAACGGATACTTCTCTTCTGTTTAAGTCTTTTCACACCATGCGATCAAGGCGTCAAACATTAGTTTTATATTAATAAAATAAATCCAAGAAATTAAAGAAGGACATTTAACTAGAAGACTTTAATTAAAATATACCACAACTTATACTACATTCTAAATTCTCTCATAAAATCTTCCTGCCTAAAAAAATTCTCTTATTTAAAACATAAAAGAAAGTATTGAATATATTATTAAGTTTTCAAAATATTTTTAAATGTATTTATTTTTTATTTAA
>JAMLFT010007164.1:0-15163 GCA_026544285.1 Pachyrhizus erosus
CGATCTATGTTTTTTTTATTATTTTAATAAATAATTTTATCAAACAATTATAATTCTATAAACTAGCTTAATAATTTTGTTACAAAATTTAACTATAAGCTAGGTTTTCAACTTTCATTTAGTTTATTGGTTAATTTTTTAGGGTTTAGGATTTAAGTAGCATATTTAAATTTATGATATAAGAATAGATACTCAATTTTGTAATTAAATAAAATGTTAGGAATAAAATAGTAAAATAAAATTTAATTTAAAAATAAATTGTTAATCATAATCTTTAAAATTTTGTTTATCGTAAAAAAATATTTTCTTTATTAAGGTTATAACATTCTTTTTATAAAAAAGATAGCAGAATGAATAAATACTTGAATATTATCAAACAAGACTCCAATAAAATGTAAATAGTAACAATAATAAGTTTTTTTTAAGATTTGATTATAATCTAAATTAGCATACATGTTCAAATAGTAACAATAACAATTATTTTTTTTAGTAAATCATGCCATGGTTTCTATAAAAAATTCAACCCAAATTAATAACTTTGATTTATATTGTTAAACAAAAGTATCTAATAACTCAATCTATATAAGATCTAATAATATATCAATTAACTTAATAATAGTGGGATTCGAAGTTGACTTTATCAAAGATCTAATAATATGTAAGATAGAATCAACTTAATTTATGAGATAATATATCAATCTTAATATTATATATAATTATATTATAAAATTAATTAATATAAAATTAAAATTAAGTTATATTTTATAATACATATTTCAAAATAAATACATTATTACATATATTATCCATCTATATACATTATGCATTAAGCTTATGAATTTTACTATTTATATATATATAAAGTTGGGTTTAATTAGAATCACCTGAAATATAATAAAATACTCATTTTCAAAATGTATTAGATGTAATTTGTAAAGCTCAAATTTTTAAAGTTAATTTTGAGACATCTCATATAAATAAAATTTAGATCTCTTTAAGTATCTTACTATTCTGAATTAAAATTTCACTCCAGTAACCTATGCTAATAGGCAATTCAAATCTTTATCATGCATATATATTACATACATGAAACTTTAATTCTAGTTAAAAAAAACAATAACAATTAAATTTAAAAAACTACATCTAAATTTTATCCCTTATAAAATTAGTAAAATAAGATAGTTCATAAACACACGTAATAAAGTAGGATGACCTAATCGATTATTTGACAATTAGTCCTTTTTAATTTTAGATAGATCATTAGTTATACTCTGCATGAATAAATGTTTAGTTGCGCAGGACGCTACAAGAAAACGCGAGTAATTAAATTGCCAACAATAACTTTTGTACGAGTTAGGTATCTCACTTTTCTAAAGTAAATTTATCTTTAAGGTGAACAGATAAGGATAAATCAACTTTTGATATAGTTTAAAGGAAATCGTGATTTTAACCCTCACTTTTTTCTAAAGTTTTTGGCCTCGCATGTTTATATAAATAATCGCATGGTTGCACTGGTCACGCTCACTCCGTACTGATACATTAAGGACATAAATCAATAAAATTCCCCCAATAATCTATTAATATAATGTATTCTTGTTATATAGATACATATATAGATTTATAGATAAATATATACATGGAGTCATGGACACAAATATTAAGGATACTTATAGTCTATAAAAGAAATATATAAACTTTAATCTTCAGTTAATTATTAATTGTTAACTACTGAAAAAGGCAGGTCCAGCTCGAGAAAGAAACTCCTCCCCAGCATCATTATCCATCTTCATCATATCTTCAACAGCATATGAACCAATTCTGGAAGTTTCAAGCACTGCACAAACCAAGTAACAGACAAGCTTAAAGAATAACTTTAGAAGATTTAGAAACTAAACTAGAAGTCTCAATAGTCATATTATCATAAAGAAGTTCATATCACGGGTTCCATCAGAGGAAGCAACTAATCTTCTAGACAAGCAATTGCCATCCTCGTTTTTACTAGCATAGCCTGCAATAGTAGTGCGGCAAGACCCTTCCAAAGTTTCAAGGAAGGCTCTTTCACAGGAAACTGCCAGTCTTGTTTCTTCATGCTTAAGTGAAGCAATGTATTCTGCCTGTAGAAATCAGCCAATCACATATAGAAAACTAAGGTATGCAATTGTATCAAATACGAAATCTTTTCTCCTTGAAATATCTAAGAATAGTTCGTCGGTCCTCACTAAAAATTCTCGTCTTGGGAAAGAGAGACAGGAAAAGGGGGTGGGGGGGGGGGGTCATTTATGTTTGAGCAGGATTTATTAGAATTTTGTCCGACATCATTATACATGTTATTTAATACATTTCATGTATTCAGAAACCCATTGATATCATTTGATAGACATGTTAGAGTAGGATGGAACATAACATGAGTTTTGTTCCATGTTTGGTGTAATTTTAAAAATTGAACAAAATGGGATACTAAGTTAAAAAAGTAAAACATTTTAAAGAGTGGAACCAAAAAAGGTAGAATAGAACAGAAAAGCACCATACCATTTCGTTTTGTCCACATACCAAAGCTACCCATTGCATGACCGCCTTAGTTCAACAAAGAAACCATCCAATCTAAGGGATGATTTTTAAGCATACATAACATACAGAATCCCAGATCCACAACAATTTATCTAAATTAAAATTTGGTTATAATCAAAATATTATCCACCCCCTCCCTAGATAAAAATTTGAATGACTCCTATGGAAGAACTCAAATATATAAAGTCATCTCACAAGAAAACAGCAATGATAATGGATTGATGATATCAATACCCATTCTCTCTCTAGGAAAGGCATTGGAAATCACAAATGTGTTTAAGGATTTTAGGATAATAATTAGAAAATAAAAGAAATAAAATAGAGTACTGAGTTTAATATTAATGGAAACATTGTATAGTGGAAAAATCATGGTAATACAAGCTTACATTTAGAGATGGGTATCTGCGGAGTATCTGTGACTACCGAGTGAAGCAGAGTACCAAAAACACTTCCAGAGTGTAGAGCCAGGGAAGCTGCAGTCAAGGATATAAATGCATCTTTTACATCCTCACGTTGCAGGCTGCATGGTAGAATTGTTTTCTCAGGTAAGCAAGTTTGTAGGAACATCTTTCATTGAATGGACTGTGATGTCAATGTCACCATTTACGAGTGCTTTATCTAGACTTTTAAGATGACACATAATGTCCATTATCTTAGGATAAGACTCTCAATCACGACATTGTGTATTACGGTACACTCATTGCCCTCAGAGAATTCAAAAGTATTAAAAGCCTGGATGTTAGGTTCCAGCTAAAAATAATAGCAAAAATAATCTGCCTTTTGTGTCTGAGTGCTGGAAGTTCCGTAACTGATTCGTTGGATGCTGGTTTTGTTCTTGAAAATATGTATACTAGTGAATCAGATAAGGTCAGCTCAAGGGTTAACACAAAATAAAGATGCTACGAAATTTTCTTTAACCATGCACCAATGAATGAAAGGATAAATGAGTTGTGATTGGAATCAATGGCATAATGGTCAGAAAAAGGAAAAAGGAATTCCCTTTTTTAAGTTGTTCACGTCCACTCTAATTGGAAAACATGTATATACGCTTCATCATATATATAACGCTAAGTAGTATTTTAAGCAGCCTGAAATACGACCATTTCTAAAAGAGAAAAATATATACAGAAGAATTTCTTGAACTCTTACCAATCAGATTTTCATCACTTTATGAAGAAAATCACAACTGTACAGCAAAAAAGAATTACTATCTCTCTATCAATCCCTTGCCTTCTTTATTCTTTTTATTAGAGATTCTATTGATGCTTGGATTCTACTTCCTTCTGTTTGCATCACTGCTTGAGATGTCTCACGTAGATGCTGAATCCCACGACCCAAACTAGCAATGGAGGGGGCTGCAGGGAGAGACTCAACAGCACACTCAATCCCATCACCATAGAAAAGCAAGCCTGTACAAGTTCCAATACTACCTGCAAATGTAGCCCAAGGCAAGAACCCAACAGGCCGGACCTTTCGCTTCCTCATTATTTCATAGAAAGCTGTTCTCATGACTGAAATACTGGTTTTTTCGGCAGAGGCTATAACACTGTGAGCAACAGCTCGAATCTTTTCAGCAGAAACCACTGCCTTCATGACACCAGACGTTTTGGCTCCTGAAGTTGCAATCCCCGGAGCAACAACTTTAGAAGGGCCAAAGGCAAAAGCCAGCAGTTTCTGCATCTGGCTGAGACCAATTTTGAGCGAAGTTGGAATTTTGAAAGTAACAACCTTTACCAATGTTGATGCAGGGACTACTTTGGTCAGCGATGAAGCTCCTAAAACTGCCGTGGCTCCAGCCCCTACTGCCACCATAGGTTTATCTGTTAATAACCGCTTCTTCTCACTAGGATTCAACATAACTCCTTTACCCTCAGAATTAGTGATCAGTTCTCCAACCAGGTCTTTGACTTCAACGGGAAGAGGAGTATCCCAGTGTTTCCTAAGACCAGCCAAGGCACAAGCATCTACCACTGCCACAATGGTCTTAAACTTATGAGTCTGGCTCCGGATAGCCTGCGCAAAGAGAGCATGTGACTTGTCATCAACCGGAAGCTCTGAGAACTGAATCTTATCCGACTTAGCAGCACCGTTCCTATTAATCGGCCTTAGCCCCTTATTATTAAGAGCAATTCTAAGCCCCTCAACAGCAATTCGGAAAGTATAAACCTCAGAAACAGTTGTTTTATCAAGAACCTCCCCTCTATTCACATCCAACAGCATCTTCTGCACATGTGCCAGCGCCTTCCCAAGTGACGGAAGATCACGAAATATACTATACAAATCCTCAAGCAAAGGATAAATAGACCTGGCAAAACCCGGGGTCTCATAACTAGTTGATGGCTGAATCTCCACAGAACCCCCATCCAAAACAGAACCAGCATTAGCACTACTAAGTAAAAGTGGATCCAAATACCCAGATAAAGCCTTAGCCAACATCACCTGAAGTTCCTTATCAAGAGAAAATCTCTTCAAAACCGAAGGAGCCCAAGAAGCAGCATGCTGCTGAGGAACCAAACTATTAACAAGACTCCGAAAATGACTCCCCCGATCAATTCCACCACCAGAATTGCCATCACTATCACTATTATTGCTAATATCCCAACAAGAGGGAGACTCTATCACAAGAAAGCACGATCCAACATCCTCAGCAGCCCTCTTAGCTGCCAACAAGGGACCATGAAAACTGGTCCCGAAAATCTCCCTCAGCACAAAATTACCTGCAACATTCTCATACATGTCCCTACCAATTTTATCAAGAAAACAACGTATGATTACCCCGAAAGTAGAGGTAGGTAACGGAACAGAGTCTTCTTCGGACTGAAGCTGAGAGAAGGGGGAAACACCCGCTTGCACCAAAACGGCGTCGGGCTTGATCTCCTTGATGAGACACGTGGCATCGAAGGCTGATCGCTCCGATAAATTCAGAGCAGATAGAATGTAAATAAGGGATTGGTTTTGGGGATCACGCACTGCGAATACGAATTGCTTGGTGTCTTCGGGGATTCTAAGCTTCCTCACCAATTGTTTCGAATCTCTTAACTCGTCGACTCTGAATGGCCACAGGTTTTGCAGATTCCACAACCACGCAATCGCCATTTTGAGAGAAAAACCAAAAGCGATTTTGGAAGGTAGAAGAAGAACGTGGATTCAGCTTCCGCGTAGGAGGAAGACTAAACTCCACTGATGGCTGTGTTGTAGTCGCGCGTGATTGCTAAAGATTGAGCCCAGGGATTGCCCCTCAAAAGAAAGTAGAATATGCTACTATAATTATAATTATTGATTCAAATTACTATATGTTTTTATATTTTATTTTAACAATTATAATTTCAATAGTTTCTTTTACTTTGTGCTAAACATAACCTTAACATTTAACATTTAACTAGTTTGATAACCGTGCCTTGCACGATATTAAGTTTACAATTTATATTTTTATGTATTTTTCAATTATTTTTAAATTATATATAAATATATATTGATAAATATAATATGAATATTTAAAAATATATTAACATAATTATAAATGTTGATATATGTTTTATATTATTTTACTTTTATAAATGTTTATTTCAAAAAAATATCATCTTTATAAATATATTTGTATATAACTTGGATATATGTACAGTTTTAAAAATAATTATTTATAATAAAAAATTATGTTATTTTTATAATTATTAGTTTTTTAAAAATATTTTTTTGTAGTAAAGGAAAAATAACATTAATTATAAAAGAGAGACATTGATATATATATTTGAATTTATAGTTTATAATAAAAAAATAATAATAAATAAAAACATATTTATACGACAATGTTGATGTTATTTTATTTTGGTTAATAATTAAGAAACTTATAAATGTTTCTCTTATTATTACAAGATCATTTACTTTTTAATGTAATACTTTTATTATTATATTCAAAAAATAATTAAATCATTTCAACTTTTAATGATTAGCGACAGTGATAAAATTCTCAAGTCCCTGTTGACACCACCTGAGGTAGGCCGTAGCTAGATTTTAACAGCAATGGCCAAAGTCAACTAAAAAAGCTGGAAATTAATTTTAGACATGAAAGATATAATATTCCCATGTAAAGATTTTCCTGAAGAAGGGCAAAACAATCGTTCAACCAAACGCCCGCAATACACTATTGTAGGAATAATACACGTAACACACTACAAAAATTTGGCATTCTAATCACCTTAAGATACAATAATTTGACCATGATGAGTGGCTCACTTTTCCAACTCAGCTGAATATTTTAGTCTTACAACACGGTTCAAGAACAGACGTACTTGGGATGTAGTCAACTAAAAAAGCTGACAGTGCCACTCCCTTACCTACGTACCCTGATCAAGTATTGTGTTGGCCCTTCAATGTTGGATTGTTAACTACTGAAAAAGCCAGGTCCAGCTCGAGAAAGAAGCTCCTCCCCAGCATCTTTACCCATCTTTATCATATCTTTAACAGCATATGGACCAATTCTGGAAGTTTCTAGCACTGCACAAACCAAGTTACAGACAAGTTTGAAGAATAATTACTTTTGAAGCTTTAAAACTAAACTAGAAGTCTCAACAGTCATCTAATTGAAAAAAAGTTCATACCACGGGTTCCATCAGGGGAAGCAACTAATCCTCTAAACAAACAATTGCCATCCTCATTTCTGCTAGCATAGCCTGCAATAGGAGTGCGGCAAGATCCTTCCAACGTTTCAAGGAAGGCTCTTTCACAGGAAACTGCTAATCTTGTTTCTTCATGATTCAGTGAAGCAAGGTATTCTGCCTGCATAAATCAACCAACCACATATAGAAACTAAACTAGTAGCAATGCAATTGTATCAAGTACGAAGTCCTTGTTAGCTTGAAATATTTAAGATAGAATAGCTCTTAAGCCCTCGCTATAAAGTCTCTAATATTGGGAAAGGGAAACTGGAAAAGGAGGGGAGGGGGGTCATAGTATGTTTGAGTTGGATTTATTAGAGTTTTGTATGACATCGTTACACATATTATCAATCTAATGTCCTCCTATTTGAAGTCTCTATTCCTTCTTTTCCTACCTAAGCACTTTGGTTTCAAAAATTACATCACGTCTAAATGCTCATAGATGTAATCTTTCTAACGGCTATTTTGAGCTATTCCTAGTACTTTTTACTATAAAATATACTGTAGGTCCTTCAATTTTCAGTCAAAATTGTTCTTAGTCCCTGTCTTTAAAAAATGATGATTTTGTTCTTCATATTTTTTTATAATTTGTGAATTTCATCCCTCACCCTAATATAAAAAGGGACGAAATTTACCAATCATAAAAAATACAAGGACCAAAATCATTTTTTTTTAAAATACAATGACAAAGACCAATTTTGACTAAGAATTGAGGGACTTAAAACACATTTACCCTACTTTTTTAGTCTTGAACAGCTGACACATCATTAGCGTTTAGGCAATGACAGATAGATCTACACCCACAAGCCAAACCATCCCAATTATTGTCCGGCCACTATCAAGTATCATTTTTTCAAGTTTATGCTATTAGATGGCAGCCAAAAACAATACATGTACCCGGAAGGCTTACAAAATATAATCTATCAATAACTAATTAGCATCTAAGGAAACATCTTTGTAGCAGGTCCAAGTGGCAAAGATTGCACAAATACTCCACTAAAGTTAAAATACTCACCATTTTATCATCATTACTTCTACAGGCTATGCCAATTGCGCCTTGGGCAACAGCTGGAAGCATATCATCAATTGATAGGATTGAAGTCACATTTTCTGTCATATTTAATCGTTTGAGTCCAGCTAATGCCAATAGGGTAGCTTGGACAACGCCCTCACTGAGTTTTCTCAGCCTTGTTTGGACATTGCCACGGAAATTTTCCTCCACCTAATATTAAAACTAAATTGTCACTTATGAAGTAACTCAAGAGTTAAATGACACAAGACAGAAAAAGGAAACGTTCAAAAAACACAACGACATTCATACAGATGGAAATCATATAAGAAAGCTAGACTTTTTTGAAGACACAGGTAATGCCCATTATCCTAGAATAAGACTCTCAATCATGACATTGTGTATTACTTTACACTCATTGCCTCTATCCATGCCGTGAAAGGAAACAAAGGTCTACTAACATACGGTGAATCAACCATTCACATATGATTCTATTAAGTGCTTTTACCATAATCAAAGCCACCTAAATAAAATAACAATGGTGTGAATCAATAAAGGTCCCCTTTTCATATGATTTCAGAAATCCATTGGTGGTATTTAGTAAACATTTATTAGAATAGGATGAATCATAACATGAGTTTTGTTCTATGTTTGGTGTATTTTAAAAATAGAACAAAATGGGATATTTGGTTAGAAAAATATACCATTTTATACAGTGGAACCAAAAACGGTGGCACTGGCACAGAACAGAAAAAAAAATGCCATTCCGCTCTGTCCACACACCAAAGATACCATTGTGTGACCATCCTTAGTTCAATAGAGAAATCATCCAATCCAAGGGATATTTTTAAGCATAAATAAGATACAGAATCCCAGATCCACGGAATTTTATATAAATTACAATTGGTTATAATCCAAATATTAACCAGACCCCTCCCCAGATAAAATTTGAATGCCTCTCATGGATGAACTCAAGTATATAAAGTATTAAAGTCACCAAACAGATGGCCCACAGCTTAAAGTCATCTCACAAGAAAAGAGCAATGATAATATGATATTTGTACCCATTCTCTCTCAAGGAAAAGGCATTGGAAATCCTAATTGTGTTTTAGGATTTTAAGATAAAAATGAGAGAAATAAATGATAATGAAAGAAGAAAATGTCAAGATCAGAGAACTGAGATTAATATCATTGGAAACATTATATAGTGGAAAAATCATGATAATACAAGCTTACATTTAGAGATGGATATCTGTGGAGTATCTGTGACTTTCGTCTGAGTGAAGCGGTACCAACAACACTTCCAGAGGGCAGATCAGCCAGTGAAGCTGCACTCAAGGATATAAATGCATCTCTCACATCCTCACGTGGAAGGTTGCATGGTAGAATTGTTTTATCCGGTAAGTAAGTAGGAACATCTTTCATTGAGTGAACGGCAATGTCAATGTCACCATTTATGAGTGCCTCGTCTATTTCTTTTGTGAACAGACCCTTGCCACCGATGTCTGCAAGCGGTTGTGATAGTATTTTGTCACCAGTTGTTTTTATTATTACAATCTGAATAGCCCCTTCTTCCGCTAGCTCTGGATGTGATGCCATGAGCATGTCTCTGGTCTCGTATGCCTGAGCCAGAGCTAGTGGACTGCTCTAAATATAATATTATTATAAATAAACCCAAATAAACAAGGGAATCCAAAATTATGCAATGCAACTAGTAATAATCGGGTAAAAAATAAATATAAAAAATTCATTTCAGAAGAAAACAAATATAAGATTGCTTTTCTTTCAAATAATTTAAGTAGAGCTTAAATGGGTATGAAGTGAACTTAAATCTACCAAGATGATTACAATTTACAAGCATTTTTGACCCACTATTTCTTTTATCCCTTTTTGAAACTTGTTTTTGGTACATCAAACAAAAACAAGCAAACAGCATGTTTGACAATCTTGATGAACCATATGTGTTGCGTTAAGTAAAATCCCTTCTGTTTTTGACAAAAAAAAAAATCACATAAAAGTGCAGGAATTATCTTTTAAAGAGATTCTGGATTCAAGATTTTGACAGAGCAGTTAATTTATTATAAGGAGAATCAATTCCCTCTAAAATAAATGGTCATGGAAGGAAGGTGTTGTGAAGGGAAGAATAGAGTAGAGTACCTTCCTCTGGTACCAATTCTGAGGAGAGCAACCTTAGTATGCGAAGTTTGTTGCTCAACGGCAAGAGAAGCCCTGATGCCACATTTGGAGAAGGCTGAACTTCTGTTTCTGAAAGATGGGAACACCAATGCAGAGCAGAGGGTCTCCATTTCACGCGCAGGCACAACTTCAATTGTCGCTGATAGATGCCACCAAATATCAAATACGATATCGATATCGATATGATTTGATCTCCTAAGATAAAACGATATGATGTGGTCCTACCCTACCCAAAGTTGTTAAATTATATTAGTCTTAAGAGATAAATGGATCTATTTACTCATTCCCTCCGGTTTATTCATTCCTACTAAATTTTAGGCTTTTCAGTTTATTACACTACTATATATTATACTTTGCTTTAAAATTATATATTTTTATTTAATAAATTTTTTTAATTAATCATTTAATTCTTATACTTGCACACTCTTCTTGTTTTAATTTCTACACATAAAAATTTATATTTTAATACTTAAAAGTCCTATATTTTACTTTTCATATTTTTTTTTAATATTTTAATCTTTACTATTAGTTACAAGTAATTTCATTAACTTTAGGTATTCTAACATGGTCACAAATGATGTAAAATAAAAAAATATTCAGTGATCATTAAATCAAACAAAATTTTAAAAA
Organism: Pachyrhizus erosus; assembly: GCA_026544285.1. NCBI lineage: Eukaryota > Viridiplantae > Streptophyta > Magnoliopsida > Fabales > Fabaceae > Pachyrhizus > Pachyrhizus erosus. The sequence continues at coordinate 11,059 of JAMLFT010007164.1, forward strand.
TAAATATAATTCTATCATGATTTACTATTAAAGACAGTTTTTGATAGGAAAGTCCCTCTTCTTATTTGTTTTTTTTTTCATGTTTCTTCTCCTATTTTTTTATAAAAAGAATCAAATAATTATTAAGGTTAAACTTATTATACCATATAAACAATCTCCTAAATTGTTCATAAAATTTCAAAGTCAGGAACAAATTGTCATTATATACATATTCAATTATAATTGAATTTTAAGATGTTGAATATTATCTAACATAAAAAAATCGCCTCTAACAACAATATGTGTAAAAATATATTAACAAACTGCAAAAACAATTATAATGGTTTTACATAATCAATTTTAATTTTTTTGATAATATTAAAGCACTTAAAGTTAACAAGTTATTTATAACTTATAAAAGGGACTGCAACATAAAAAAATTGTTTGTATAATAACTAAAATTTAAAATATAAAATTTTTAAACACAAAAAGTAAAACACAGTATTGACAAGTACAAGAATTAAAAGATAAAACATTTATTCATATAGGAATTAAAATATAGATTTCCTATATGTAGGAATTAAATTTAAAAAAATCATAAATATTGAGACTAAATAATTAATTAAATCAAATAAAATATTAGTTAATGTAAATGTAAAAGACTGAAGTGAAAAAATAATAATATATATTATTATTATTTTATAAATACAGTTAATTATTAATTAATGAGTTGATTGTATATAATTATTAATTAATGCGACTTAATATTTATGTGTAATTCCAATCAAATCAATTGTGTGTATGAATTTAATAATTATGTAAATTATTTTACATTTTCATCTAATAAAAAATCACCATTAATAATGTGTCTTTACATATTCATATACATTCATATTTTCACGCGTAAATTCATACATTTGAGTCCAATTTTTGGAATTTCATTGAAATAGCTACTTTGTTTTTTTGAAGCAAATTAGAACCCGTGCAAGATGTGAGGGCTTTCTATCTAGAGACAGAAGATTCATATTAGAAGGGAATCCTCATTTTATTTTTTATTTAGATGTACTTATGAAGCTCTACAAGGTGAAGAGAAAATTCCCTAACAAGTACGTGTGCAAAATAATCTCTTTGTTTCTTCCTACTTGCAATTAGAGAAGGGAGAATTTTCACTGTCTGAGCCCCCACAGGACTTATTCTAAAGAACCTTACGATTTCCGTCTTGGCAATCAGTTTTTTCTTTTTGATATTTTTTTCCTCTTGTCTTGATATCTAAATTCTACTTGGGTTGGAGATGGATGATGCTTAAAAAATTGCCATACATGCATTTGCATTTTCCTATAAAGCCTCAATGCTTCCCTAAAAGTTCATGTATTGTAATTCTGTTTCTAGCTTTATTGAATCCTTTCTCTTCAGGAGCAATGATGCTGTATACTTCACATGAGATATTGTTGAGAAGAAATTGGAAGAGCAGGCTGAGTTGCAGCAAGTTATTGAACCTCATGAATTTTCAGTGTCTAGACTTGAAGAATAATCACATTTACCATTACCAGTGTAGTATCTCCGTTGGAGCTTGTCTGCCCTTACCACAAATTCTTAGTCGTGTTAATAATAGCATTAAAGGAAACTTTACAGGTGAATTGATTGTAACCCCAAGCTGTGTTACCATTTGACGTGGACCCAGAAGCTACAAAGATCAGTATGCAAACATGCACTTTGTTGCACAGTGACAACCTTGATCCAGCTAGCATTCCTGATGCTGACAGTGGGAACAAGAAGGATAGTACACAAGGCAGAAATCACAGATCAGGTATCTTTCTGATCTATAATTCCTGTTGCATGTGGTGCATTCATTGTGTTCCAAGCTTTTTATGTTGTTGCATATTGATGCATTCTTTGTGCACTTCCTGCCATAGTAATGTTGTGGTGACAAGTGAGGTGGGGTTTTCAGGTTTCATTCTGCATGTCTAGATTTTGAGTTGTAGGCAATAAAAATAAATGTGGGAATTGTGGATATTTTTTAGGTAAAATGTACCTTTTCTTTTTCTTTTTCTTGAAAGTTTCTTTAATAGTAAGAATCATCTGAGAATTTACTTATACTCTAGTAAATTAAAGCCTCTTTCATTAATAAGTAATTTTCTTTTGTTGCTGGTATGTTTTTATGCAAATTTATAAAGGACGAACATTCTAGTCCTAGATACATACCCGAATACTACTAGATTATAAGACTTGTTCCAACAGAAGTTGAAAAGGTGGTCCCCATCATCAATACATATAATGTACACTTGGGTAGACATTATATGTAAATACTTATGAGAGAAATTAATATATACATAAATTAATTTTGTTTTGTAAAAAAGTTTTATTTAATTTTTTTATTTTCTTTTTCATAAATATTTATGGTGAAATTTATCTAAGGAGGATCGGGTATTTTTCTTTTCATTGTCACGGTAAACTGAGGCAGAACTAAACACTGTAGAATTTACCTTGCTATAATGGATACAACTCTTTTGCCTATCCTTCATTTACATTTTAAAGTTCCATTAAATTAGAAGTTGCCTGGCAGGGAATCACACCAAAATCTTAGTACAGCACTCATATGCTCTACGATACAATTGAAATCTGACAAGAAAATATGCTTCTATTCCAGTGTTTTTGTGTGTACTATGCTTTCCACTTTGAGGGTAGGATAACTGTGACTCTTTGAACCAAAGTTGATTTCCTCATTGTGATTTGCAAAACTTAACATCTGCGTCTAGATGGCTGACTCTGACTGTCAAATTATTCAACTCACTCAAGGATTTTAAATCAAGCCATAAACATATAGTGTACTTGAATAAGATACAAAAATTAATTCTATCTCATAAAATTATCATGAAAAAAAATAAAAAAATAATTTATTATTTTACTTTCATTGTGAAAAAGTAATTAATTATTTCTCATCATTAAGTTAATTCAAACACACTAATAGTGTCTGATATTTTAAAGTTAGATAAAATTGATTTGGAATCATTGAGTAAAAGTATAACTAAGATGTTTATTTAAATAAATCTTGGTCACAAATTTTATCTTGAAAGATGCATATCATGGAAGGAATTGATTTGAAAAATAAACAATTTTGTCTGAGTTTGGTGTTAGCCAGTTATAAAATTAAGGATGAGAATAAAATTAAACTTAACTGAGCAAATTAAATTAAGTACTATCTTGTCTTGTATTGCTTAGTGTGAGGTCCACGTGGGAAAATGGTAATCTGCAGTCACATGGTGTGCGGATATCACAAGAGAACATTTGTACAGGGAGGCATCAGACTCTTCGGCTATCACTTATTTATAACTCAGTGAAATGTTTTGTTTCATGAACAATAGAACCTCATGTCCTACCATGGAGTAAGGATTAAAATATGGAAGTTCTATGTGCATCGTTCAATTTGTTTTGGCCAGCATTGTAGTCTTTCCACAAAGTCAAGAAATTGATTCAATATTCAATTAGTCAACTTAGTTAAACTGTAAGAGTATTGAATTTATAATTTTTTAAATTATCATAAGTTTTTTTCGAATATACACCTTTACACATCGGTTGAAACCATGGAAAGAGCTAAGAACAGAAGTAAAAAGAAAGAAAGAATAAAAAATCATTGCTTGTGCCGTTTGGCAACACATTAAGAAAGAAGGAAACTCATTAAAAATAAGTGTGACTCATTTTTTTTTTTCTTCTAATTTGCCCAATTTGGATAGAAACAGAAAGACGGAGAAAGATGCTTTTATAAAATTAAATTATCAAATTATTCTTATTTTTATATTTTTTTTATTTTTTTATTAAAAATGTTTATGTCATTATATATATATTTTTTTTTCTTCTACTTTTTATAGAATCAAATAAAAAATATTTTTTCATTCCTTTCAAGATCTTTCTTAAATCAAACAAAACATTACCGTAAAAGTTTTTATACATTCAATTAATTAAAAATCATGTTTGTCGTGACTTGTAAAATAATAATTATTAAAGTCAATAAATTTATCATAAATAATAATTTTTAATTTAATAATAATAAATATTGTAAAAAATTATTATAATTTATCATGGTTTAAAAAATATTAGAGATTAAATTAAAAAATTAATTATCCTATTA
>JAMLFT010007165.1:0-15159 GCA_026544285.1 Pachyrhizus erosus
AAGCTCCTCTTGAGACTGAGCAGTCATAGCTATTTGCCGTCACAAAATGGATTCTGGAGCAGTGGATCCAACCAACAACCTAAAACCCTAACACTCCAACTTTATATACCTCAATTTGGGTTGGCCCGATTGAAGCCCGTTTTCTTACCATAAAATCCGCATAATTAAAAAAAAAAAAAAAGTCTTTCACGGTAAGTTTTAGAAATTTAAATAAGTTTTATATTTCTTTTATAAAATATATAAGTTTTATATAATATGCACTTCAATGTAAATTGTATATAACTTTTAAATTGTATATGGGTTCAACGTTAGGACTAGATTAATTTGGATGGATTCGAATTTTAAAAATAAATTCAACAAACTTTTTAAGCTAGATTTGAATTATATTTAAGGTCATTTTAATTTAATTTAATATATAATATTATTTTTAAAATATAAATCTTTTGAATGATTATGTGGTGATAATAAAACTCTTACTTAATAATTAATTTTTTTGTTAAATATGACATTATATTTGTAATAAAATTATATATTTTAAAATATATATTATGAAATGTACTTTAATTTAAGATTTGTATTTTTATTATTTTACAATTTAACTATATATAATATTAAAATTAGTATATTATATTAAAAAAATATATAAATTATGTTTTGTTTAATAAAATTGTTTATTTTAAAATATATATTATAAAATTTATTTTAATTTAAATTTTTTATTTTTTTTATTCTATAATTTAATTAATCAAGTCTTGTTTCATATATTTTAAATTTTATTGTGTCAAATTCAAATTTAAAACAATAACCCGTTCAAAATTTCAAGTTACTATATATAACGATAAATTTGATTCAATTTTATCGATGATCACCACTAGTTTTAGAATTCATATAAATTTTGTATAGTAAAAATAATAAAAATAAATAAATTTAACTTATATGAACTTTAATCTAAAAGTTTGTAACACGTATATTTAATAGAAGACTTAAATAAACTTGATCCTCATACAATATTGTATTTTTATTTTAGTTTTTTAATTATTTTATTTTTATTTTAATCCTTTTTAAAATATTTGGTTTTAATCTTTATACAAATAAAATATTAATTAATAACATAATATTGATATTAACAACTTATTAATTTATTATATCATCAAGAAATCTATCATAACATTTATGTGTAATATTTTATAAACTATTTTTTTTATATGTGATTTTTATACCAGACTCCTTAATGACATCACAGGTCAATAAACAATTAACGTCATTGTTACATCATTAATTAATACTATTACTTGACAACAGTGATTAAAATAAAAAAATTAAACTTTAAGAAACTAAAATTAAAAAAATAAAAAACTAAAATTAAAAATCTTATTTTATTTTATAACTACGACATCTAGTTTATTAACATAACATGATAGTAGTGAAAGATTACTATATACTTATATAAAAAATTGTTTAGTTATTTTGTAGGTTACTAAACTTTTATTAAATTTATAATTAGGTTGTTGAGCTTTTTTTTATTTTAATTGGATTTTTGAACTTATATTTATTTGTTAATTGGGTCTCTTGAATCTTATAAAAATAATAAATACAAGCTTAGAGACTTAATTTAAACAAAGAGAAAAAAAGGACAAACTTATGAACTTATTGATAAATAGTTTAAAGACCTAATTAAAAAAATTATCAATCTCTACAAGATAGTATTTTCACTTTTATATGTTCTAAGCTCGCTATTCATAGGTTTTTCAACTAGTTTAGAACTTAGAAGAGTAAGAATATTGAGTTTACATATTCAGTATTAGGCTCCCTTCAAAGAAAAACTCAATATTGAGATCTCTACTAGGTTGCTCACTTATTTAAATGGAGAGGGATATGAGAAAATAGTGAGAGAGACAGTTAGATCTAAAATAAAAGAGAACATCATCTGTCAAATAGAAAAGAAGAGGAAAAATAATTTTCGCTCACACATAAAATAATCATCGTAAAATCGCAACTATAGATTCGTTCTCGTTGAATTGAGCGAAAATTTTAATAGCAGGTTTATAACTTATGGTTCTTGATTTTGAATAGTTAGATCATGAAAAGAAAATCTAAGTTGTGAGATATTCAATTCGCACAATAACTCTGTTCTTTGAGGTTTTTCATCTTCTTGGTTCTCTATTTATAATCTTTATGACATTGTTGCTTGTTTAACTGTTAGGAGTCTTTTGTGCACTTCATTGAGACTATTTTTGTACCTTTGTTAATCATAGTTAAATTATTTCTTTGATTTAGACAATCTGTGATTTTTTACCTTTATTTTGAGATGGGATTTTCCATGTTAAAAAACTTTGGTGTCTTGTACGTGATTATGGTGATTTGTTATTGTTATTTATTTGTTGTTACTTCTCATGAATTCTTTCAAGTTAAGGGGATCTATTTTTGCTGCATTTACTCTAGGATTGAATTCTTTATTGTTATTGTGTTGTTGTCTCCTTATCATAGTGGCATTAACTATCACGTGCTTAAAGATGAGGGTAAATACAAAAATAGTTACTTTGAATGACATTAAATATCACTTGTGGAAAGACAAGATGAAAGACTTGTTACTTGTGAATAAAATGCATCTTGTTCTCTTTGCTACTTAAAAGTCGGATTCTATGTCTAATGAAGATTGGAATTTTGAACATTAACACTTGTGTAGTTTTATTTGACAATTTATAAAAGATAATGTTTATAATCACATTCTTAAGGAGATACAAGCTAGAACTTTGTGGGAGAAGATTGAGTCCTTGTATGCATCTAAATTAGGGAATGCTAAATTGTAATTTGAGGTATAAGGAGTGTTCTTTTATTTCAAATCACTTAAATGAATTTCAAGGGCTTCTAGATCAACTATTAGGAATGAGTATCAAATTTGATAATGAAGTTTTGTGATTATGGCTGCTAAACACTTTACTTAAGTTTTAGGAGACATTTTGAGTTTCTATTACTATGTCCCTAATGGTATTATTTCTTTGTAAATAATAAACAGTTGAGCTATTAATGAATAGATGAGAAGGAAGTTATAGGATTCTTCATCTCAGTCTAAGGTGTTTGTCATTGAAAATAGAGGGAGAAGTAAAAATATGAATTAAATGGTGGTTAAGAGAAAAGCAGGAGGAAGTCCAGGTCCATATACAAAAATGTGGAGTGTTATTATTATTATCAAATAGGACACATACAAAAAAATGTTTTTTTTAGAATAGAGAAGAAAGGCAAGAATGGTAAGTAGAAAGAGAAGGATCATGATGATGATGATCGTGTTACTACTACTACTTGTGGTGAACTTGTTATTCTTTGTGATTATGAGTCAATTAATTTTGTATCAGATTAGAGCATGTGGATAGCTGATAGTGGTGCTACACTACATGTTATACAAGGAAAGAAGTTATTTACATCTTACACTTGTAGTGATTTTGAAGAGTTGAATATGGGTAATGATGGTGTATCTAAGGTAACAGGTGATGTTTACTTACAAACCAACATGAGAATACAATTGTTGTTAAGAGGAGTCAAACATGCTCTTGACATCCATTTTAATTTGATTTTTTTGCAAATGCATGATGATAATAGTTATGATAACCACTTTGGTTCTAGAAAGTGGAAACTCACCAAAGGTAACTTGGTTGTAGTCAAATGAGAGAAATCTTCTAAATTGTATTGGACAAAACCTTTTATTGCTAAAGACAATGTGAATGTTGTAGAAATGAAGGCATCTTTTTTGCACCGAAGGCTTAGTTAATAAGTGAAAAAGGATTGAATTATTTAGCTAAAAAGAATTTTCTTTAGGGGTTAAAAAGTGCATAATTGCAGAATTGTTCCCATTGCATGATTAGTAAGCAAACCAAAGTATCCTTCAGGAAGCATCCTCCTCCAAGGAAGTCAAAGTTGTTAGAAGTGGTGCATTCTAACAATTATGGTTTATTGAAGGTAAAATATTTTAGTAATGCATTTTACTTTGTTACCTTTATTGATGATTGTTCGAGGAAACTATGAGTCTATGTTTTGCAAAGAAAAAACCAAGTGCTTGAGAAGTTCAACCAATTTCATGCTTTGGTTGAAAAATAGTCAGGAAAGAAGCTGAAATGCATTTGTACTGATAATGGTGGTAAGTATTGTAGATCCTTTGATGTTTATTGCAAGTAGCAAGGTATTGCATATGAGAAGACTCCTCTTAAAACTCTTCACCTGAATGGTTTAGCAAAAACAAAAAAATGAACACGATATTGTTAGAGAAAGTGAGGTGTATGGTCTTAGATGCTAGGTTACCCAAACATTTTTAGGGTGAGCCACTATACATGGCAATGCATGTTATTAATCTCACTCTTAGAGTTATCCTTGATAGTAGAGTGTCAAACAAAATTTGGTTTGATAAGAATCTGAGCTATGATCATTTGTATATCTTTGGTTGCAAGACATTTGTTCATATTTCAAAGGATGAAAGATCCAAGTTGGATGTGAAGACAATACAATGCATCTTTATTGGTTATGGTCAAGATGAATTCGGCTACAAGTTGTATGATCTTGTTAAGAATAAGCTAGTTAGAAGTCGTGATGTGTAGTTCATGAAAGACCAAACCATTGAAAATATTGATAAGGTGGAGAAGATGAAACCTAAGAAAGATAAAAATCTAACTAATGTTGATTCTATGTGGTTATTCACTATTTAATATAATGTTGAGGATAATGTTCAACATGGTGAGCATCATCATGATGTTCATGATCAACAACTTGGAGATTATTTTGATGTTCCTATTAATGATGTCCAAGAGGAATGTGAGATGTTACATAATGAGAATCTTGATGGTGCAACTAAATTATCTCAAGTTCAAATTAGGAGGTCTAATAGGCAAAAACAACCTTCTACAAGGTATTCTTATAATGAGTATGTGACCTTGATTGATGGGAGAGAACTTAAATGTTTTAAAGAGGCCTTGGAAAGTGAAGAAAAGTAAGAGTGGTTGGATGCAATGCAAGATGAAATGAAATACTTGTATGATAATCACATTTATGACTTGGTGAAATTGTTTAAGAGCAAGAAGGCCTTAGTAAACAAGTGAATTTTTAGGGTGAAACATGAGAATAATTATGTGTCTCCAAGTTACAAAGCTAGATTAGTGGTGAAAGGTTTCAGCCAAAGAAAAGGTGTTGATTTTCATGAGATTTTCTCACGTGTGGTGAAGATGTCGTCCATTATAGTCATTTTGAGTTTGGTCACTACTCTTGATTTGTAGACAGAACAAATGGACAAAAAAATTGTTTTCCTTCATGGTAGTTTGGAAGAAGAGATTTACATGAAGCAACCTAATGGTTTTCATGTTAAAGGAAATGAGTGTAGGTTGAGAAAGAGCTTATACGGTTTGAAGCAGACTCCAAGACAATGGTATAAGAAGTTTGAGTTTTTTTATGTAAACAAGGATATAAGAAGACTACTTATGACCATTATGTCTTTGTTAAAAAGTTTTATGATGACGACTTTATTATCTTGTTATTATATGTTGATGACATGTTTATTGTTGAAAAAAATGTTTTTAGGATTGACAAGTTTAAGAAGCAATTAGGTCAGTCATTTTCATGAAAGATATGGGAGTTGCTAAAAAAATTCTTGGTGTAAAAATCATTTGTGATAGAGAGAAAAAGAAGTTTTGGTTGTCATAGGAACACTATATTAAAAGGGTGTTGCAAAGGTTTTGGATGGAAAATGTTAAGGTAGTGAGTACTCCTCTTACAAATCATTTTAAATTGAGTGCTAAATAGAGTTCTTCAAATGAAGTTGAAAAGTTAGATATAAAGAGAGTTCCTTAGGCATTTGCAGCAGGTAGTTTAATGATATGTATAGTATAATTTCAACATGATATTGATACATGTTACGATATTGCACATGTTATTGGTACAGTATAATTTCAACCCAATCCAACAGTGAACAAATTTGTAGTTACGATCTTATGGCGACTGCTCTATGTATGAACTAAAATTATTTTCCCTCTTCTTTTCTCTCTAACGACTGATGTTCTCTATTGTTTTAGACTTAACTATCTCTATATCTTTTCTGATATTTTTCTCCACTTAAATAAATAAGAAACCTAATGGACTTCTCGATATTGCACTTTTCTCCTCATAAGAAGGAAGTTTAATACCCAACACTACAAGAAGTCATAGTTTTTTAAATAGGACCTTAAACTATTTTTTATTTTTTAATAGGTTTGTAAATATTTTTTTCAATTGAGTTCCTAAAGTTGTATTTATTTTTTAATTGTTTACTTGTTCAACTTAATTAAAAAAAAATATAAATTTATGAATTAAATTAAAATAAAATAAAAATTTAAAAACTTAATTAAAAATTTAGTAAAAGTTTAAAAACCTACAAAGAAATTAACCTAAAAGATTGTACACTAACAAAATATATAAACTGAATTCAAATTTTATTTAAAGTTTGATATTTCTATTATTTTTTGGCTGGATGTAATACTACAATTTGATTTTTATTAGACTTCGTAATGGAGTGAAGGAGATTTCAAAATTTATGTTATAATGTAATTATGGAAGTCGATCACAATTTAAAATTATAATTATGAATGATGGGTCTCAAATGTCTAAATCACAGGCAGATGCACCATAATTTATTGATAGGATGTCCATTGATATTATAAAATATGCATGCAAATTTGTCAAGGACAAGAGTAGCGAAAGCATCTCTAATAAATTAGTCTAGTCAGAGAATTTAAGGAAAGTTTGGGATAATTTTTTTTTTTTTAGTTTTTTAAGAATCTAAGGTAGAAAATGTTTATTTTTTTTTGTGTTTGTTTATTTTTTTATAAAAAAAATAACATTTAAAATATGGTTGGATAAACTTTTTTAAAGCATGTATAAGAAAAGAAAATAAGTATAAAACACGAAAAATTCATATACTGAAATTAACTTACTCATAAATTATTTTATAAAAACTTTGTTATATTAATTTTTTAAAAGTTGATTTTTAACTCATAGTTAATGTTAACTTATGAGTTATTTTTATTTTATTTTTCATATAAATATCTCTAAAAAAGTTTATTTAAATAACATTTACACGAAACAATATTTCTCATAAAATTATTCTTAAAAATATGAGAATCTAACATATCAAATTTAAAAAATATTTATTACAGTAAAATTATCGTATTACTTTTATTAGATCAAATAACATGATAAATAATTAAAATTGTATATAAAAAATATTATACTACTTTTTAATTTCTAAGAAATTTATATGAATATTATAAAAAATATTTATAATCAAACAAACTTATTTTAGTCATCTTTAAAAATTATAATTACTAATAATTATGATTTCAGAACATGAAAAAAATTATTTTCTATCAAACACAACTTGAGAGATAAAAATATTTTTCTTATTTAATTTTTAACAAATTTATAAAAAAGATAAGTGGTAGATACAACCAAGATAAGGATAGTTCAGTTCAATCCACCATCTTAAAATGATTTATTTAGAATTTTTTTATATAATACAATTTTAATTAGATTTAAATATATTTTTGTTCTTGATAAATTTGTAAATTTTGTTTTTCATTTCTGATGATTTTTTTAACTTTTTAGTCCTCAATAAATTTTTTATTTTATTTTTTAATCCTAAGTTTATTTAGATTGAGATTTGAAAAAGCAAATAAAGGAATTTAGATAATGTTTTAAAGATCAAACACAAAATAAAAAAATTATTAAGAAGCAAAAAAAAATTATTAGAAACTAAAAATAAAATTTGTAAATTTATAAAGAATCAAAAATATATTTAAAATTTATAATTATTGCAAATGTATAGAATAAATATTTTAAGAAAAAAAATTATGCATTGACAATATAAAATATTTTTATATTATCATTTAATCTCAAACCATCATACATGATAAGTTTGTTGACTTTTACAGTAATTATTTTAAAAATCATATTAATAGTAATTTTTAATTAATTGATAATATAAAAACTTTTATAGTGAGAATGAAAAGTTATTTAACTTAAATATTCTTTATATATATTTAGCTAACTATATAAAGCAAAATTTCTTTATTGTATGCTTTCAATGAATTAAATAATGTAAAATAATATTTAATTTTAATTTAAAGACAATAGTGTGTAATTACAATAATAATATTTTAAAGGTAATATAATTATTAGAACTTTAAATAAAATATGTGGTAATCGTTATCGAGATTAAGACCTAAATCACTTTTTAGCTTAAGATTAGTGAAATTAACTTTTTGGTTGTTAAGATGACTCAAAAATAAATATGTTTTTTTTTTGTTTTATAAACTTATATTGTAATTTCTTAATGGAAAAATTTTAACAAAATAAAGGAAATAATCTCGCAAAAAATGTAATTTTGAAATAACAAAAGCACGATATATAACTACTCTTATATAATAAATGACAAATTTTAAAGTGGACTATTGTCATGGATGGTCTACCATGCATCATTGTTTAGAATCCTTAGATTAATCTAAGGTACATATTCTTACTATACACCTCTAATACCAAAATATTACTTTCCCTTCTTATCTACCATCTTTGTTAACTCCTCCATTATCTCATAGTCTATCACTACCCATCAACTTATCTCCACTCTCTTCTCCTTCTTCCCCAAATTCCATATCTTGCATTATCGTGTTCTTTTTCTCCTCTAGATGAATCTACTCTTTTGAAAACCCAAGTTGTTTACATGGATAATCAAAAAGTTTAACTCTTATGGATGGATTGCAAAAAATGTGTAATGAAGTTATTATTTATGTAGTTTCTATGACCATAACAGATCCTTAGTGTTAAATTGCATTTAATACTAGAGTCAAAACATGGACATTATCTTGGAGGAAGATATTAACCTTAATAAAGTGTTGGAGAAAACCAAGTTTAGGCTCGAAAGATTATGAACCTAGCATTGCATAATATATGTAGAGGTAAATGAACTATATGTCTCTAAAAGCTAAGGTATTTTTATTAGTTTTTAGGAAAATAGAAACAAGTTAAATAAGGTTATCAAATTTACAAACTCTAAAATCCCTCTATCAAATTTACAAATAAGTGTATGTGTGAGAAAGAGTAGTCAATATTTGAGGCTTAGTCAATATGCTTAAAGAACCTAAGTATCTGTTAATGTCAAACTTTGTTGATAAAAATTAATAATTTGTATTTGTGACTAATAAATACCTAAATTCATCCATATAATAAGCATTGCCTTTGTGTTGGTTATCAATATATTAGTTTTATCTAGTATCTAATAATACTATTTCAATTTATTGACTAATTACTACCTTATAGTATATGAGACATCATGCTTCACAAATAGTTTAAGATTATAGAAATCCATACAATTATTCTTTTGACCCTACAAAGAGAGCAAACTATAGATTGTCAAGTGGTGAAAACACTTGGTGTTATAGTTATAGGAAGTTAGTTATACTTTGAAGAATGGATAGGGTTTGTCATAATAAGGAATTCACTCAAGAACTTATTGATATGGTACATATTAACTAGTTAAGATTGTTTTGACTGGACAATGATGAAGGAACACAATTGAGTATATAGAAGTATTAGAGATTTTTTCTAATACACTCATTCTAATACTTTGTTACTTTCTTATGAAGACAAAATGGTTGAACATACTTTCTAATACATTGTTTTAAACAAACTTTATTGTTGGCTTAAATTTATTGAAAATCTCAAATTTGAACGAGTCTCATTTCACATTTAATGATTATTTCTCTTAATTTTGTAATTTTTAATAAATTTTAACCAATATAGTAAAGTGTGTGTTAAAAAAAATGTGTTAAAGAATATGTTACTAACACTCTTCATTGTACAAAATTTATTGAAATGTACAAAAACATAAAGAGAATTCATTAAATAAGAAGTAAAATCTAAAAAAAATTGTTATTTTCAATAAATGTTAACTAGTAATAGAGTTTGTTTACTATAATGTATTGGATAATATGTTGATAAAGCAAAACACCTCATTGTTGCCTGCAATTACCATCTCAAAGGATTAAGAAGTAACCATGGCATTAGAAGTAGAAGCAATTATAGTAACAGTGCCAAGCAAAGCCTGCTTTGTTCATTTAACTCTAATATTAATGAAGTATATAGAAGTAGCAACTCACCAATGTGATGTGAACTATCTCTAATCTCTGACAATATCCATCATATGGCATATTCTAAGTGATCTTCAACCAAGATAGGGAACATTTTTTTTCTAAATGACACTAATTGTTTGATGAGGAATAACATAAAAAATTAGTCAACTAAATTTTGTTGATTTAAAGAAAAAAAAATTCCATGACTAGAACACACCTCTTGGAATAAACCTAAACCTCTTTTTGTTATTGAATTTGATTCATTTATCCTAGCCAAAGGATTAAAATTTATGTTTGGTGCATCAACCATAACTTCCTTTATCCATATTTTGACTTACTAAGGTACCTTATCTTAAATATAGTTTTGATGGCCATGTCATGAAAACAAGTCACCTTGAACAATTTCTTATTTGCCCTTACTTATGATGTAGAAAGAACCCCTCACACTTGTTAATAAGCCATAAAATGGAGTGTCATAAAATGAAGTGCCATAAGATTACATTCTATTAACTAATGTACATAATAGATCATTGCTAATTATGATTGTCATTCTTGACAATAAACATACAATTGTAGAGGATGAGTTTGTGGTCTTTTCTCCTATGCGCACATTTACACAAAGAAAAGATAATGAAGCAAAGGTAAATATTTTCAAACCAAAGGAGAGAAAAAAAAATTACAAACAAAGAAAAAAAAATAGCTTCATCATGCAAATTCTAAAATTCTCCCAAATCTAACCATCAATCAATTAGCTTCATAATGACAACAACAATGTCACCATTGGCATCTTTAAGAACCTTAACCACTCTTCAACTTAACACGCTAGCTTAAGTCATCACCAACTTTATATCCTTGGGATCTACACCAATTTCGTCATCTTGAGCAGCAATAGAGATTTCAAGCTTCAATCCCACATTGCTCACATTAAGAGCCTTAAATTGCTCTACTACGTGTGTTTGTAGTTGTGAGTTCAAGTCTTCAATCTTGGCTTCCCCAAATATAAAGTATGATAAAGGGCTATCCTAGGAAGAGGAGGTTATGGATGATTGGAAGCTACAAGGACCACTTACTAGATCAAGGAAGAAACTACTAGAGAGAAGACTTAGGCTCATGTTGGATATTGCTGGGTCCAAGCCCATTGGGCTTTCTTCTAGGCCTACCTTAGGCCCAAACCCATTGTACATATGTCTAGAATGAATTGATTAGTATAGGTATTTTTAAGCCATTATATTTGGGCCAAATCGACTAGGATTTATGTTGGGCTTTGTATTTTGGATCATGTGATGTAGGATGGGTTGTGTTTGTTTTGGTTTTGGCCTTATTGGGCTTTCTAGCCCAATCCACCATCCTCCTTAGAAGTCTAGCTCGTCACATTTTGTAAGGAGCTTATGTGTTGATTAGCATTAGGACTAGTTGCCTATAAATGCTTGAAAAGTCAAAGTGTAGTCAACATGATTCATTTTATGAACATTGAGATTTTTCACATTTGAGAGCCATAGATTTTTCTCTCTAGACTTTAAGGAGCAAAGTCTTAATTCCTTATCAAGAACATCATCTTATGGCTGAATTCTCTACATCCTTCTCTTGAGCTTTGGTTCAAGTGGTGGAATTCACTTCTTAATCTCCTTTCATTGCTTGATTTGGAGAATGCTTGAAGAAATGAGAGAGATCCCAAGAAAGAACATGCATTAATCCTTTGAAAAGTGCATCAATTGAGCTCTTGAAAACATTTGGCTTTGAAATAACAAACAGGATCTACACAAACAAAAAAGCAAAAACTCAATTTTGATAAGTACAAAATAGATGAGACAATGGAAAATCTAATCAAAATAAATAAATATGTCAAATGCGAACATTTTTTCTCTTCTTGACAGTCACCTATGACAAGCTTCATTTTCAAATTGAGCATTGTCTTGCGACTCTTCTTTTCACTTCTGGTATGCTTAGACCTACCAAATGTATCACTCTCTTAACTTGCAATAAAATACAAATTGATTTGACTGAGAATTGTATCCATCATTATTATTATAACTTCAATTCATGTAAAAATAAATAAAGTGCAACTATCCCTCAATTATACAAAATATATGTCTTTTCATTTTTAGTCTACCTTAGATTAAACTAGCATGTGAAATTCACCCCGCCTATTTATGACATTGCATGATTTATTAAAACACTTAAATCATCGAATATTCAAATTCCAAACCTTAAATTTTTTTTTATGAAATTTTTTTATAAAACAACTTTGTGAGTCATGATGCTTAACACCTTGTTAAACAAGGCCAAAAATACAAGAAAAGGAAATTAAAAACTATAGAAAAAAATTTTCAAGAACTAATTTCTTAATTTAAAAATAAATACAATAGATCACTTTTGAGGGGCGAAAAGCAAGCCATATTAATCTTATTGACTGTGTACTATATACTAATTCTAATCAAATTATTGGAAGGATGCCACTAAAGTAACATTTGCCAAATGCAAGAATGAAAGTGGGGATGTCATATGCACCATTATAGTTAATCTTATTAGCTAACTTAACTTCAACATTATCATCATCCTCATCGTCTTCCTCATCCTAGTCATCATCCTCAACTCAAGCTCATCATCCTACAAAAGATATTATCTGAATATTAGTAAACAAAGCAAATAGTAGGCCATTAAATACATGGATCAAAACAATTCTTCTATGCATACATTTTAACTAACATATAATCATAAGAAAATATGTAGTTGTAACAATCAACTAAGGTTATGACTAGTTTAATTTTCAAATCAAAACTAAGTGTCCATTGTTTTTAAAAGTTTGAGTTGTTCTTTTATATTTGATATTTGATTTGAAAATCATACACTTGTATTTTACACAAATTGTTGTAACACTTAAATCCCCAAAAACCTTTTAACTAATTGCATAGAAAATGTTCAACCTTTAAACCAATCGAATCCTTGTGAATTGATCATTTTTACTCTTTCCTAATTCTCAACTTCCGTAATAATAATTAAATCTCTAATGAGTAAATGAACAATCCAGAATCAGCCATTGAATTTTTAAAAATAATCATGAGACCAAACACAAATGGCAAACTGCTTAGGAATTACAAATTTATCTAAACCACAACATTCTCATATCAAACACAATCCTTTAGATACCAATTGCTATAAAACAATTTTTTGTTGGAAAAGAATAAAATAAAACAAAACAAAACATTGCATACAACTAAATTATTTTGTAAACCTAATTTTAAATCACTTCAAAATTAAATTTAAGAAGCAAAAGAAAAAAGCAAAAATAAAATATATGGATCATTACATGGATCTTTTGTTGTTCAAGGTGGGTCCAAGAAGTTCCTCTTGAGTCAAAAAAATCACAGTGATTCTTTAGAGGTGTTATGCTTTGTTATCATTGATGAATTCTCTTATAATATACAACACAACCAAAGAACCTAAAACCCTAGAATTATGCTTTCAATTCGGGTTGACCTAAATAAAACATGTTTCTTTCTATGTGATTCATAGATAAACATGACTCTTACATTTCTTACTACTTTCCACATCAAATAAAATCTCTTGTTTAGACAGACACCATTTATAGTTATTGCATGTAGATAAATTAATGAGAAATATATAAATTATTTTAAATACATTATTTTTTATTATTAACTAAAATTTGTTTAAAATACAATTTTTTACCTTATATTTTATTTAATGATATTATAATTTCAAGTAAATATTAATTTATAATAAAGAATGTTAAAAAAAGTATGATAAAAAAATGTATAAAAATTAATTTAATATAATCTAAAGTTTATATATGGTGCTCTACCACCACCCATTTACCTAATAATGAAAAGATTAGTATTCTTTTATTTATAAAATTGATTGTGGATATTAAAAGATTTATAATAACTCAATATTTATATTGTTCAATAACTAAACTTCATCTGCGGACCATAGTTTACTTAAATAGAAATTTAATAGAAAAGTGATAAATCTATGATCATTTTGGTTGTTTGGTTTTTGCTTTTTAAAATATTTCTTAATTTTTAAAATTAAAAAAAGATTTAATAATTATGCATGTTAGTGTAAAAATTATTATACTGTCAATCAACTAAAAAATCATAATTAATATGATTTTTAAGATAATTATTATAAAAATTAATAATTTTGTCATACATAAATATTTAAGATTGAACAATGGTATAAATTTGCTTTCAACAACTAGTGCATAACCTGAGAGATTATTGTAATATATGACAATTATTATAAGATTATGATACAACATGCAAAAGATAACAATGAATGAGGACTATTATGAAATGGAGCAGGCATAAAAGAGAAACATTCGCCATTGTCACCCCTTATCTGAAGTTCTCTTCAATTATTATTTGTTCTTCTTTTCTCTTCACAGGAAACTGTATCTTCTATTTGGTTCTATTTGGTTCGATTAATGAGGAGGAAAGTAGGTTGCTTTATGATGTAAATCGACCTCTCAGAACAAATTATACCCTCATTCGATTTATTTCGATTCACTTTTGCAATTACTAAAGTCGGTCTTTGAAAGGTGTTTTTGCTTTGTACTTCCTTCAAGTTTTTGGTTTGAGAAGTTTAAATCTCCAATGTAAAAAAGGCATATTTCTAACAAAGTTTGCCCCTTTGTTTTGAAGGCTAGTCCTCACTACTAATGTTGATTCAAAGCGGCTCTTGTTTCTTGTATCACAACCTTTGTACTTTGGATGGGGTTGTAAGTTTGTAACTGTATTTTTCTGATAAAGCGTTGATCAACATTTAATTGGAAATTGGGATAAGAGATGTTCTGTACAAATAGACACGAGATTTTTTTAAAAGCTTTTGTTAAAAAGTAATAACCTTATTTTTCTCATTGTGTAATGCACGAGAGCATGAATATGTGTAATGCACGAGAGCATGAATATGTGTAATGCACGAAATTTTTTTAGAAATAAAATAATTTTTTTTTATATATATAAAAATATATTAAACATTCTATATATGTTAAAAAAATATT
>JAMLFT010007166.1:0-15158 GCA_026544285.1 Pachyrhizus erosus
TATTATTATTATTATTATTATTATTATTATTATTATTATTATTATTATTATTATTATTATTATTATTATTATTATCCCACAATTGCTTTGACAGAAATGCTTAACTACATATCTACTGATGTTGAAAACAAGTTTATACTATTTATTTTTCTACCTTTCTTCATAATTTTAAAGAGATATTGTACATAGTGGGACCCACAATTTTTTCTAAAACTTATCTTTCATTTCACTTAACCAAACCGTCCTTCCACCCTTTCTTTCCTCCACCTTCATATTTCCTTTGAACAAAACAAAGGGTTAATGAAACCCTTGTGATTTTTTATACTGCCATCAAACCCAACTTTCTTAGGATTTGGAAGAGCACTCCTATCAACATTAAGAGTTATGATATCCTCCTTATAGTAACTTCCAGAAGGATTCTCATATTATTAAATGCTACGCAGGCTTTGGTAGGAAGTGTGATATATATATATATATTTTTGTGAATGATATATATTAGTCAATCTAAAAACCTATAGAAAAACAAACACCAATGAGATATATCTTTAAGGCATCATAAATAAAATTTGAAACTATATAAAAAATATAAGAATGTTATACATTTGCATCTTATGTTTAGTCATAAGATTCACAATCTAATTAGACTCACATAGTATTAGTACCAAATAAATTTGATCTTTATATCTACTAATATCATGAATAGTCTTAACTAGATTGGATCAAGGGTGCTTATAACAATACTCTTTAGATAGCAAATTAATGATAGATTTAGAATCAAAGTAAATCTTGATGTTTCTAAACTTTATTCCCTACACCAAGTTAAGGTTATAAAAGATAACCTATAGCTTCACAACTTGAATTGAATAAGATCCAATTTTAGCATATAACCCATATATGAAGTGACCATTTGTATCTTAAATTACTCCATTAGAAGAAGCATGACTTCTAGAATCAATCATTGAACCATCACCATTCAATGATATTTGTCCAAGACTAGGTGGAATCCACCTTATCTCTTTCTCCCCAACAAAACCCAATGTAGATTTATAGGAAATAATATGACAACTTTGTGCAATCATGATCCCATGAAGCAACCTAGATACCTTTTTCCATAATTTCTTCCAACGACCACAATACATGATTGAAGATAAACTCATTGCATTGCCATTGTAAGACATATAGGACCACACCAAAAATCAAGCTCCAAGAATTACCATTTATGATGTTAAGATTAAAAGGATTATTTAACAACCAATGCCCTCAAACATCTTCAATGAAAAATTCAAGATACATATTACCTTGAACTAGATAGAAATGACAACTCAATTGAGTGATTAAATATTTTAACCTATTACATGCACACGTTGTGCTTAACCACCTTTTTGCACATTGTCCAACTAGATTGCACATGACAACAAGAATCTTCAAACCTAAATTTTGTGTGGTGGAACTCAAAAGTTGCATATAGGGGACTTACATGAAATTTGAAATTCGAATATAATACATTAGAATTTTGTACAAGATGTGAATTAAACCTAGGTCTCTTAAGTTAGTAAAATAAACATAATTGCCAAACTAACCTAGACTCTTAATATTTATGTGACAAACTTAATTTATATATTATATCTTACATATTAAATTCATATACTTAATATATTTTGTTTTATGTGGTTCAATCATTAATTCACTAGTTTGGCTAATGACTTATTAATCCAATACTTAGATTGGGTCAATTATTAGTCTGACTTTGATGACACTATTCCTACAAGCCTTCTCAATATCATCATAAACAAATTTAGGCCAATACGTCATTTGTGTTACATAAAAAGGTATATCCTACAACACTAATTTAGCTAAAATGTCCTTCCTAAAAAAGTTAAAGTTTTTTCCTTCTATGTACCTAACCTTTGATTTACTTTGTCCATAATGAATTGGTAAGTCCATTTAGAAGCTTGTTTATGCAAAAGAAGAATCCCAAATATTTTTCAAAGTATAATTAATTCCTAATGAACCATTCAATTGATTTTTTAGATGTCACCTCACATTTTTGGAGAAGAAAACATGAGATTTATCCAAACTATCTTTTTGATCAAAGTTTCTACAAAACAAATTCAAAATTGTTTGAATGATATCTCCTTAGCCCTTACTTGCCTCGACAAATAAAACCATATCATCTACAAATGCCAAATGAGAAATAAGAGAGTTATTTTTTACTCAAATGTATTGGTTTCCACTTATTGTTAACCACAACAAAAACCATTTGGAAAAGTGCTCTATTCACAAAACAAATGGATACAAGGAAAAATAATCTCCTTTACAAATTACTCTCAAGGGTTTGAATTCCTCCAAGGCTTCTCTAATCCACAACTCATGCATGGAAATGAAGAAGATATAGTACATATAAAATTCAACATAATAGGTGATAAACCAACATCCTAAAGAGTATCTCTAACAAACTCCCACTTTAAAGTATCATAAGCTTTTTCAAGGTCTTTAGAATGAAAAATCCCTTAAGACATAATGATATTATCCCACTTTGACAAGTAGAAACAAAACTAGATTGATAAAGGACCACTAATTTACCCATTAAATGATGTAATATGTAGGAAATAATTTTGGTAATTGCATTTACGTCACATAACATAAACTTATATGATGGAAATCTTTGATAAACTCCACCTCATCATTTTAGGTATTAAGGTGATGAAAATTCCATTAATCTCCTTAACTCACTTAGGCTTGTAAAAAATCCCTTTAATCAACTTACAAGGATATCTTCCCACTACGTTCTATTGGTTTTGGAAAAACTAGGCTTGAAACCCATTTGGACCAAGAGCTTTAAAGATCCTTAAGTGACATACAACCTAAAAAACCTTTGCTCTAGTAACATTACCATGAAAGTACTTAGTATTATGATAATCATAAATTAACCATTCAACATGCAACTTTTGAAACCAAAAACACTTCTTCCACAAATACTTGTTCATACTTTTTTAAGGTAGATTTATATAACTTTTCCTCATCAAGATCATAAAACAATCATTTCTACCTATCCAACCTATCAACTCTCCTTTGGAGACAACTTGTGTTTACAAATTCATCCCAAAACATCTTTGTTCCAACAATTTTTTTTAGCATTTGTAATACTATCAACTTTGTTGGAGTAAGATGTAGATCTTGAACTTGCTCTCTAATGCATCTTCATGGAGGAAGGAAAAACCCTTTAAGTTGCCCATGTTGCCTCAAACTTGAAAGGCCTTTAATGTTGGTTCTTGGTTATTTATTTCTCAAGTCTTAAAAGTAAAGGCTAATGATAAGATGTTATCCAATCCATGTGAACAACAATTGCCTCCTAAAAAACCTTGTAACCATTTGATATTAATGAGCCATATATCCAACCTAATTCCCATCCTACCATTTTTACAAGTAGTAAGGTCCCTAAGAAAGACCATGCCAATCAACCTACCTTCCTTTATGACCTTTATAAAGGAATCCATATCTTTATGAAATTGAGATTAAAAATAGCTAGTCCTTTCATGGCCACTTAAGGTTCAGATAAAATCACCAATGAGAGCCCAAGACTTAGCCACAAACTCTACTATATTTATAATATCATCCCAAAGTGCCTATAATCTAGCAACATAAAGGGCTCTATACATAATTATTAATAACCAAGGAGACTTGTCCCATCACTAAACTTTTGTATGAATGAATTAAGGAGAGCTATTAGGAACAACCTTCTAATAATCAAAATTCCATAAACATCATATTCCTCCTGAGTAACCATAAGCATCCTAAACAAAAAATCCTTCTAACCAAATCCTTTTAATGATACCTTCATCCCTTTCACCACATGTGTGTCTCTATCAAAATCACAAAGGATATTTTAGGTTTTTTTTTTAATTATATCCTTCATTTAAGTGTTAAAATCTTTGCTAACTCATATTGTGACAATTCCAATTAAAAATATTCATGAAAAACTTCAAAGAATATTTGGCACCCAACTACCTTGAATAACTTGTGCTATACTAGCCTTTATGGTTTTACTACTTGAATTATAATTCCTTGCAACTTCACCTCCTTTTGCAATATCATAAATTAATTAAAGTCCTAATCGATTGAAAATGCTTCAAACTCTCCAACAAAAAATATTGCCACTATAATTTGCTTTCAGTTCCCATTCTTTCACTCCCATAAGAATTCTTCAACACATTTTTTCAATACAACATTTGGATTTGAACCTTTTGAAATCCTTTTTGTTGAACATGAAAATATTTATGAGGTTTTTACCTCCATTTGTATTTCATACATGAACCTATTTTGGAACCTTGTAGGCTTCATCAAAATTTAACTTTTTTATTAATATTTACTAATGCATACAATTGTCTCATGATCTTTTGTACATCATTACAATCTTCATCTCATTTTGATCAAATTTAAAATTTTCCTCTATAGATAGCTCCTAAATAGTATAATTACTTACCACTACATTAATTAATTGCATCCCCCCAATATTATGGGATAATATTAAAACTAAGAGCCACTGAACTCCATAGTAATTGCATGTGTAACGACTTTATAATTTCCATTAATATTGGGATCAGGTTTCAACTTACCATTATTAATTTTCTTTTTATAATTTCATTTTGCAATCATTTGTGGAACGTAACTACTTCCTTCTCCATAATTAGAATGTCCATTATTTCCATTATTCTTAGCAACATCAATAGTGGGGTTGACATCAACCCTAGTTTCACTTTGCATGAACAATGTCTCTTTCACTGTTAAAAAGTTAATCTCTTCCTACATATGTTGTTGTATTATACTATAACCTTCTAAAGCTTTCACATGTTTATCTTTCTTATGACGAAACTTCCTATATTTGAGACATATTGCATGAAGATTGTTATGCTCAAGATGAAGAGGGAACCTTCAAATAGTCACATGAGTCTATAACAATTTTCTAGATCCAAATCAAGACAAATATAAGTGAAATTTCCCTTTTGTTTGTAAAGATGTGAGATTATCAATTTTAAGGAAGTTTCCCAACACCATACTAACCATCTTAAGAAACAACTCATTATAAAATTTGATGGGTAGATGTTGAATATGAACTTAGATTGCCATTTTATAAGTATTTATTACTTGCTTCAAGAAAAAAAAAAGGCTTTTAGTGTCTAACAATAACATAGTGGTCTACCACCATTAAAGGTCTTTCAAACAAAGCCAACTTGTAATCCCTTTTAAGTATTTTTTTCCTACTTCAAGAAAAAAAGCTTTAAGTGCTTAATAATAAGATAATGGTTTGCCACCATTAAAGGTCTTTTAAATAAAGCCACCTTATAATCCCCCTCATTGTTAAAAACTATTTGATAAACCTAACATACAAATCTATAATGAGTTTTCCCATGCTTCGTCCAACTTCTTTATAGTTTTGCCTTCAAGATATAAAAGTTGCCTGATTTTCCCCAAGACATTCACAACCACTGTATTCTTCCAAGGTGTTGACTAGCTTAGCAATTCCTCATTAGACAAGGGTATCACTACTCCACTCTTAATAAATACAACCTTTTCTATAGTCTCTTTAAGAAAGTCATCCACTAAAATCCCTTATAAACTCATATCCTAAACCTTGAAACCAATATAACAACCTCCTATTAGTGTTAGAAGCATATATTTGTATAAACATAATGCACTTTCCATTGCCACTAAAAAGCTTCCTTTTGTAAATATTATTTTTGTCTCTTAAATTTTGTAAATATTAATGCTCCTATTCAAAAGCTCATACTAACTTCATCTTTTTCCAAAACCCTAACAAAGCTCGTCATACTTTTTCTATTTTATATGTGTTGCATTTAAGCATGATATCTTTTTGGAAAATAAAAAATAAACTTGTTATTAACACATCATAAACTTCATATAATAATTAGAGCCATTCGTACATAAGACCTTATAGCCACACGAATCCAACTAGATATATTTATATAATTGGTTTAAGGAATAAAGTTATAAAGACAATTCAAATTACCATGAAGTCTTAATTCAGTAGAATTTTTTTATTAAAACTTATCGAAAAATCACATATATGTATTTAATTAAATCTTCATAACTAAATTTATGCTTTTTTCCTATAATTATATTCAATCAAGTTTAATTATAAACAACAAGGAATTTTTTGTGTGGCATCATTAACCATTTTTTTTTCACTTGCAGTCCTTCATATCATTAGATATGCTATGTTGTGTGACTTCAACATCCATCCCCAAGAATGAAAAGGTTTTTTATCATTAAGAAGTAGTATTTTATTTGGTGCCAAGACTTTAACGTGCATGGCCTTTTGAATGCCACGTAGATGTGTTATTGATGTTTAAATGTTAATATTTGTGGGCTTGGGGACAATTAATTTCTCTTCACCATTAGTCCTTTCATACTTATATATAACTTGTAGGGCACATTGAAGATGGAGCAACAAAAATAGGAGTTGCATAAGGCTTGGAAATAGGCATTTGATTCCTTCTTAATTATGGATCATTTGTTAATCTTTTTTTCATATTCAATATCTTTCCATGATTGGTGGAGTTCATAATTATAAGATTCTCCTACACTTTAAAACTGATTACCTCAACAATAATAATCCTACCGTCGCTTCATCGCTTCCATTTAACAAAAAAAATCTATTATTTTCACCATTTACTTTCCTTGATTGTTGCTCTATTACACTTTTACCTTTATTTCTTCCATTATCTTTTTGTTGGGATTTGTCTTAGTTTTCTTGTGCATTACAATAAGCCAATCATTATACATATCTTGATTTTCATGATTAACAACCTTCACTTATTCAAATCTAGGGTTAGCATGTTGGTCATTTCCTTACACATGCACAAATTCATCTACCTTAGGAGAAATCATTTTTGTTGCCTATGGTGGAGCAACCACAGGTATACCATAACTACTAACAATGACCATAAAAACTCACATATCTCATAGATAAGATGTAAACCCTCTTATTCAACATTGAACCAATAACTTTTGAACCAAACTTTCCCATAATAAGTTGATTAAGACCAATCTCCAATGATACTCTAGTAAACTTGCGTATTGAAACATCAATAGTCTTAACATTTTTTCTAATTGGACGTCCACCATAAAGGCTAAAACTTACATAACACTTTCATCATAATACTTCACACCAAGGCTAGGAAAATAAGTCCAAAGTATGTTATATTAATCATAACATTAGAAAAAAAATAAAGTCTAGTATTTATGATCGAATTGTAAGATAATTATGATAAATTATCTATAGACTAGAACCCCATGAATAAGTTCCTCATGATCCTCAAGCAAATTAAATTTTACAATGAATAAATTGTTCCCCTAATGGTCTCCAAATAGTCTTCAATTGATCCTTTATAATAAGAATCCTATAAACTTCCCTTAATAGCTTCCTAATAAACAACATATTTTCATGAAAGTCATAACTCTTGTAGAATATTTTCATCAATATGAAAATGAAGCTTAAGCCTATTTCCATCTTTAGACTTAATCTTAAAAATATTGCTTCTGACAATGTCAACGTAATCTTTTCTAGGCAAAGACTATTGCATTAATTTATCACAAACAAAAACTTTTGTATGAGATAATCTTTCCCTTTCATCGGGTGATTTTGATAATAGAAAATATTACAAGGTTGTATCATCTTTTTCCTACATTCTCTTTCTCTTTCACTAAAATACGAGTTGAATAAATTTCAATAACAATAAAAAAAAAAATATAGAAATAAATAAAATTTGATAATAATATTTGTATGTAAAAAAATTTATCCATAAAAATTGAAAATATGTACTAAAAATTGACAACAACTCAAAAATAATATTACTTTTACATTTTATTTTCTTTAAAAAATATGTTAAAATGTTTTTTTTATTATATAAAAACACATAATAAAAGGATTGTAAGATAAATATTATCATTGACATGCAACAAGATTAAGTGAAAAATAATTTAATTTATATTTCATTTTATCGTTTAATTATTGAGAAACTGATTTTGATAAGATACTTTTTTCAAAATTAGTAAAAAACATTGTAAGATAAATATTATCATTGAAATTGAACAAAATCAAGTGCATAAAATAAAAAATTTATTTTATATTTCATTTTATCATTAAGCTCTTGATAAACTGATTTTGATAAATGACTTTTTTAATTGAGATTAAAATATCACAAAAAATCATTAATTATTTTTATTATAACAACTTTAAAACTCTTCTTTTTGTTGAATATCTTATTGTAAAGATATGATACTATTAATTGTTTTTGTTGTTTATTAAATTCTTACGCACGTTACTTTGAAAGTTTTAATTGTTTTTAATATAAACATTTAATAGTTTACATTAAATTTAATTGGGAGAATTCAATGCAATAAAGACTTTCCGAATACATTGATATATTTTTATTCATACGTATTAATTGTAGCTACGATATACAAATATTAAAAAACCTATGATATGAATCCATAGTGTAGATGTTTTTGTGAAGCGGTGAGGATGGAAAGAAGGAGGCGTGGAGGTTGTAGTGGTCGACGCATAGTGGCAAGCAAAAGAGGAAGTGGCAATGGCAGTGTCAATGGCAATGGCATCAACTACAGCATCAAAAACAACATCAGTGTCATCAAGAAGCTTCAAAGCCGCGAGATTTGTTCGAAGCCTCATCGTGCTTTTGCTTCAGCCACAGCCTCTCACAGATTCCGCACCATGTGCTTGACGCACCAGTATGACACTCATGATCCCTCCAAGACTCGCTCTTCCCTTTGGCCCTTCTTGATGAAAAGAACTAAAGTTGTCGAAATTGTGGCTGCAAAAAATGTGGTCTTTGCTCTTTACCATTCTGGTTTGTGTGCAGCTTTTAGTAGAGGTGAGGTTGCCCTCTAGAACTATGATTCTTGATCTTTACGTGTGAATTGCCATTGCTCATTGCTCTTTTATTGATCGTTGTCATGCATGTGTAAAAATCAAAACATTTTATTCTTTCATTTATGAATTCCCATTACCCATTTGTTAACATGGGCACATTTGTGTAAAAATCTCAACTTTTGATTCTTTCATGTATGAATTGCCATGGCCCATTTGTTAATCATAGGCATATTTGTGTAAAAACCTAAACTTTTGATTCTTTCATTATGAATTGCCACTGCTCATTTGTTAATCATGGGCACATTTGAGCAAAAACCTAAACTTTTGATTCTTTCATGTATGAATTGCCATTCCCCATTGCCCATTTGTTAATCATGGGTACATTTGTGTAAAAACCTAAACTTTTGATTCTTTCATGTTTGAATTGCCTTTGCCCATTTGTTAATCATGGGCACATTTGTATAAGAACCTAAATTTTTAGTCTTTCATGTCTGAATTGCCATTGCCCATTACCCCTTTATTATTCATTGTCATATTTGTGTATAAACCACAACTTTTTATTCTTTCATGTATGAATTGCTATTGCCTATTATCCATTTATTAGTCATTGTCATGTTTGTGTAAAAACCTAACTTTTGATTCTTTCATGTATGAATTGTCTTTGACCATTTGTGAATCATGGGCACAGTTGTATAAAAACCTAAACTTTTGATTCTATCATGTCTGAATTGCCATTGCCCATTACCCATTACCCCTTTATTATTCATTGTCATGTTTGTGTAAAAGCCACAAGTTTTTATTCTTTCATGTATGAATTGCCATTGCCCATTACCCATTTATTAGTCATTGTCATGTTTGTGTAAAAACCTAAACTTTTGTTTCTTTTGTTAATCATTGTTATATTTGTGTTAAAACCACACAACTTTTGATTCTTTCATGTATGAATTTCTATTGCCTACTACCCATTTATTAATCATTGTGATGTTTGTGTACAAACCATAGCTTTTGATTTTTTCATGTATGAATTGCCATTACCCACTGCCCACTTGTTAATCGTTGCCACATTTGTATAAAACAACTTTTGATTCTTTCATGTATGAATTTCCATTGCAGACTACCCATTTATTATTCATTGTCAAATCTGTGTAAAAACCACAACTTTTGATGTTTTTCATATATGAATTGCCACTGCCCATTTGTTAACCATTGGTACATTTGTACAAAAACCATAACTTTTTTATTTTTTCATGTATGAATGTGATTGCCCAATACCCATTTGTTAACTGTTGAGACATTTGTATAAAAAACATGACTTTTTAATTTTTGTTTTTAATGTGTGGATTTTTTGTCACTTTCCCATTTATTAGTTGTTGTTGTGTGTACACAAACTGTGTAATTTTTTTTTTTATGAATTGCTGTTACAGTTTTCCATTAGTTAGTCATTATAATATTTTATAGAATCCATGAAATTGGGCTTTGTGTGTGAATTCCTTGCAGAAACTGATGAGAGGATTTGCTTTTTGAATGTCTGCCCTGATGAAGTCATCCGCAGTCTCTTCTACAACAAAAACAATGACTCTCTCATTACAGTATCCGTATATGCTTCTGAGAACTTCAGCTCTTTGAAATGCAGATCCACAAAGATTGAGTGCGTGAATTCTGTGTCTGTCCATCCAAATCCTTGTTATTGATCTTTATAACATATTTTTCTTACACAATCTTTCATTTATGCTCTTAGATACATACGGAGGGGCAAGCCAGATGCTGGGTTTCCTCTTTTCCAGTCTGAATCTTTGAAATGGCCTGGATTTGTAGAGTTTGATGATGTCAACGGAAAGGTCCTAACTTACTCTGCACAAGATAGGTACCTTCCTTGTTCTCTTATCTTTCTATTCCACTTTTACTGTTATTCAAGTGTTTGCTTTGCTGGTTGGTAATTTTATCTAACACACTTCTTCCAATGGTGTCAGTATTTACAAGGTCTTTGATCTTAAAAACTACACCATGCTATACTCAATTTCAGATAGGAATGTTCAAGAAATCAAGATCAGGTACTTTCTCTTTTGTTGGTTTGATTTTCTGCTTCGTAGTTCCAGTTTCTGCAAAAGCCCTATTTACTAAATAAAATCTGTCAAGTGATGAACATGACCATCTTGTAGGTACTTTGATCTTATTCATTTTTACTCTTTGCTAGATAGTTACCATTATATTGGTCACTTGTCAAAAATATTTGGGTGAATTTCTCTTTTGTGAATGTGAGAGAAGGTTTCTTTGTTCAAAAATTTTGAGGTTTTGTTGAAAGGGAAAATCATTTGGAGACAGAAGACTAAGGTGAAATACATCTAACTATTTAAGATGGGGATGAAATACTTCTCTTTATTCCATATCCATATATGTGATGCTCCAGGAAGCTGCAGTTCTGGAAAGGACAGGGTCTTCACTGATATCTACCACTCTGTCTTACTCCATCACCTTAACAAGATACTCCTTAAAATTAGCTTGTATCTCCCCCATGCTCAAGATCACCTTTTCTTTCATCTTTCCCACTCCTCCTTTGTGGATCTCTTTGATGTCATCCCTGGAATACTTATCATGTTCAATTGCATGGAAGCTCCACTCACAAAATTCTTCCCTTAACCTTTGCTCCCCTAATTGTGTCCTCTTTGTCCTTTCTAAAGATGAAGCAATGTAATCCTTTGATATAGTCTGGAAAGGGATTTGGTGACAATCTTGGATCTCCTTGACTTCGTTCTCTTGTTGTATAGTCTGGAAAGGAGTTTGGGGTCTTGATCTTTTTAGGTTGTTTTTGTGCAAATCCTTTTTTCAATTCCAAACTCATTGAATATAGTATAATATTGATAAACCTATTTGTAAATTCATAACTCTGTCTAAAGTTAGGTCTTGTATTTGGACTTTAGTGCTCAAGAGAATTAATACCAATGACATGCTACAGGTTTGAAGGCAAAACAAGGCTATTTCTCCTAATCTGTATTATGCTTGGTGCTAGCATAGAATCTCTTTTTATACCTATTTCTTTGTTTCTGGCATTTTTTGGAGAATGCTAGGTGATCCCCATGTCCTTGGACCAGTTTTTCATTATCTAGCTTTACTGATTTTGGTAGAAGTAGAAAAGCCAGATTTCAGTGGTAACACATAATCTATACTAACACTTTGGTGTGTTTGGTTCGAGTGCTAACTTCTCATCATTAAGTCGATCTACTTGGGGTAAAGTACATGGTCCTCTCTTGGTTTTATTTTTTTAAAATGTAGGATCTCTTCCTAGTTTTCTTTTATTTTGATGAATTCTTCTTTTGTTACTTGATATCTTCATACATACTTATTATTTGATATTTTGTTACAGTCCTGGCATCATGTTGTTAATTTACAACAGAACCAGTGGTTATATTCCCCTCAAGATTATATCCATTGAAGATGGCACAGTTCTCAAAGTGTTCAACCATCTACTTCATCGGAATAAGAAGGTGGACTTCATTGAGCAATTTAATGAAAAGCTTCTAGTCAAGCAAGAAAATGAGAACCTACAGATTCTTGATGTAAGCTTTATTTTGCCTTTTTCTTTTCGAATGTGTGTGTGTATGAATGAAAAGGAATCCACTCACTGTTGGAGTAAGTCTTATCTAACTCCACTTAAGAACTGTCTATATAAATTGAATTTCATTAACCTAACCACTAGTTTGAGAGTTCTCATTATGTAGATCAAGTCTATAAAATTTTATATAATTTAACTAATATAAAAAATATTAAAAAACCTATTAATGACATATGTGCATAACACAATACTCTTAACACAAAAATATTTCAACATTGCAACTTTTATAAAGCAAACTAGCAAACCACAATTAGGTGTGATAGTACTTTAGAACTATGCAGGATCAAACAGCATAAATGATCACATCATACTTAAATAAGTTAAAAAAACAATAGCAAGTTAACTTGTTTTTTCTACCTAGAATCGTAAACTTGCAAGAGTTTGACAACAATCTTCAAGTTTATGAAATTTGTATTTTAGGATAAATTATTAAAGAATAAGTGTCTAAGTCCCTTCCCTATATGCACGAGTGTTTGTATGATTTCTGGTGTCTTTTCCCTTGTAATTATTTTCATGTCTATTTTATGTGATTCCTTTTGTTCCTAGGTTCGAAATTCTGAGCTGATGGAGGTAAGCAGAACGGAGTTCATGACTCCATCAGCATTTATCTTTCTGTACGAGAATCAGTTGTTCCTTACTTTCAGAAATCGAACAGTTTCTGTTTGGAACTTCCGTGGGGAGCTTGTTACTTCATTTGAGGATCACCAGCTATGGCATCCAGACTGCAATACAAATAACATATACATAACAAGTGATCAGGATCTCATTATCTCCTACTGCAGGGCAGATTCTGATGAGCAATGGATGGAAGGCAATGGTATTCATGTTTAAGCTTTGTTTTTCGTTCATTTCTGAATGGAGTAATCATAAACAGCTTTTAATTTGTTAATCTTATGTCTTTATAATTTGCTTCTTGGCACAGCTGGCTCCATTAATGTCAGCAATATCATGACTGGTAAATGCGTGGCTAAAATAAATGCAACAAGTAACAGTGCCAAGGCGATCGAGTGCAGCAGTAGTGGTTGCAGATGCAAGCAAAGTAATTCATGCCTAAGAAGGAGTTCAGTTGCAGAGGCTTTGGAGGACATCACTGCCCTCTTCTATGATGAAGATAGAAATGAAATATATACTGGTAACAGGCATGGTCTTGTTCATGTATGGTCAAACTAATTGACAAGACTTGGAACCCATGTTTGGGTTTTCCCTTTTGATGATGGGAATATTTCGGCATTGGATTTCTCTGAAATCCAAGCTACCTCAGCATTGTAACCTTAGTTGATGTGAAACTATTATATAGCAGTCTGCAATTGTGAAATTTCTTAGTTTGTGCAGGGATAACCAGTTAAAGAGTATATTAACCAGAAGTTTCAGGAAAAGTTTATATGTATGTTTTTCTTAGGTCTTTTAGAGGTTTGGCCTTGTAGTTTCTGTATAGTACAATCAAAACTGAAAATTTTGAGGCAGACATGACATTACTTGTATTAGTTTGTCCAGGAATTTCTAGAGGACAATGTGGGATGGAAACATAAAGGGCCAGATTGTATGGAATTTTATACCTTATCTGTT
Source organism: Pachyrhizus erosus (assembly GCA_026544285.1). NCBI lineage: Eukaryota > Viridiplantae > Streptophyta > Magnoliopsida > Fabales > Fabaceae > Pachyrhizus > Pachyrhizus erosus. Next base: position 14,088 of record JAMLFT010007166.1, read on the forward strand.
TCATTGGTGTAAATCTCTTTATAAATCTGTTTTTCATTTTAGTTTATTGTTTACTTTTTTTGGGAGAATGAGTTAGAACATAGGCCCTATGAGTTTTAGAGATGATCTTGTGTGCTGGTATTGTTAATATTTTTGTTTTTAATGCTTTTTCGGAATCGAGACCCCTGCTGCTGCTAGGCTAAGATTTTTATTTTAAACAATGGAATATTGAATGTTTTTCTTCGACCTTTTCAATTTTTCAAGTTTTGTGATCATGTGTTGACACATGGTGTAGCAAAGTTTTAAAAAATTAATTAGTCATTCAACCTATTAAAAGATTGAATTGAAATTTGACGGTTAAACAATCACTAAATCGAATGTGATTAAAAAACATTTTATTTTCATAAACAAAATTTCTGCTTATCTGTATATTAATTTATTAAATAAGGTTTGTTAAAAATATAACCATATGCAAATATATTTTTATCAAAATGATGTTGATTTGAGTGATATTGGATTCAGAATTTTTAAATAAAATTTCAATTTTTTTTTTGTAAATAAAAAATATATTTGAAATGAGATATTTTATAAGTAATTAATTTTTTAACAGAAATTAGTTGTCGATATTGATAGAAGTTTTACATCGTGATGGTTTAAATAAAATGTTAGTGTATCTCTTTTTTTTTTTATATCGGAGTTATTGTATGTTTAATTTTTTACAAATGACAAATTATAAGTAAAATGTACGCTACACAAGGCACTAACATTTAGCATTAAAGTGCACCTTGAATAAGACGGTATATCATTTATGTAAATAACTTAAAAGGAAATTAATATTTTCTCTTGTAACTTTTGAAAGTGAATTTCACATGTTATTTTTGTAATTAGTTTAATAATTTCTCTTAGTCATATCAAACTATTTTAATTTTGTTTATCTTTATCTGCATGTTTAATATTGTTAATTGTTTATTTTTTTCAATCTAATATCCTTTATTTCTATTATTAAATTAAATTTTAATAGTTTTTATTTAAAAAAAAAAGAGATTGTCAATAGTTCAAATACCTTCATATTATAATTTAAATTACTCATTA
>JAMLFT010007167.1:0-15157 GCA_026544285.1 Pachyrhizus erosus
AACTAGTTTAATGATGTAAGAGTGAGTCGATGATATTTTTAAATAAATAATAAAACTAAATTAATTATAGTATTGATTTTTCAATCAGATTAGTCCATTAATGGACTAATCTGAGCCGATTTTTAAAACATTAATCTCAATCACTTCTTTTGTTTTTTTTTTAGACATTTTATTTAATTACTTAGGTGACAAACTTTTATATAAATAAAATTATAGTTAGGCGACAAATACTTTCTAATATGTGTAACTTTGTTGCTTTTGTATTTTAAGACCAATTTAATGATGATAGATTGAATCAGTGATTTTTGTGATTGAATAATCAAATCAAATTGATTATAGTATGATTTTTTTTTTATCAAACTAGTCAAATCGATTAATTCAAGCATATTTTTAAAACACTAATTTGAATATCATTTTTATTTTTATTTTTCAAATACTCTATGTAACTATTTAGATGACAAACTTTTATATAAACAACATTATACTTAGGAGACAAACACTTTCAAATATATTCAACAGGCAAGATATTTTTAGAAAACATAATTATTTTTTAAAGCAATTAACAAATAAAGCCTAGGAGATCAAAGTTACTTATCACCATGCTAGCTTAATCATTAACTTCCTCTCTTGTTTTGTTTTTTCTTATTTCTTATTATTCACTCATTTTCTATTTTTTTTCTCCATCTTTTCTCAACTTTGATGTTCTTCACATTTTACATTTGATGTTATGATCTGCTGTCCTTGATAAGACCACCATAGTATTTAAAGGAAGAGCTACAAATGTGACTCATGTAATTTCCTTTTCTTTCTTCCTAATTTGGAATTATCCCTTTATTAGGTCCTTGTTGGGAGTGGTTTTCTATTTTTAGTTTTGAAAATTTTAAAAATCCAAACTAGTTTTAGTTTTGAGGTTTAGTTTCTTTTTGTTTTTAGTTTTTAAAAAAGTTGTTGCAAAATGAAAATGCATAAAATAAATATATTTATCAATACAAAAAAAAATTAAATTTTAAAATAATTAAACTTGTTAAAAATTAATAAAAATAGTAAAAAGTTGAAAAATATATTTTTTATAAAAAAATATTAAAACTATACAAATAATAAAAAAAATCACAAAATCATGATAACAACAACAACAAAAATATATATAACACTAATTCTTTTATAACTTATTTAATTTCTATTAAACAAAAATTATATTAAAATATAGAATTATAGATACACACATAAAACCAAAACAAAGAAGGATGGGGCACTTTAGAATCTAGGCACTAGGGGTTTACAATGAGAACTAACAATGGGGAACAAAATCAATGTTGAATGTCTATTTAGATTTAATTTGCAAGTGAAGCATACATAGATTAGGAATCAAAGTCTATGTTAGAATGTTGAATCACCCTAAATTGTTAAATTTTTTTATCTAATCCTCGACTTTTTTAATGCAATTTACTTAACTTGATGACTTTTACAATGCAATCTAAAGAAAAAGAAAAAATAAGAGTAAATGACTATTTTGGTCCTTAAATGTATAAATCGATGACAATTTAATTTTTTAAAAAAATAAAATTCTGATTTAGTCCCTCAATGATCGTTTCAGAAACTAAATTAAAACTTTTGAATTTTTAGAAACTAAATTGTTACTGATTTACACATTCAAGGACCAAAACAATCATTTACTAAAAGAAAAATTAGTCCTAGTATCTCCATGTTGTAAGTATCCAATCCTAAGAGACATGTATTAAATCTTACATAGACTATAGATGTGACCAAAAAGTAGAGTTTATAAAAGTCTAAGTAATCCTTGTGAGATTGTGAGATTAACTATAGGCATGACTGAAATAGAATTTATAAAAGTCTAAGTGATCATCTCCTCATAACCTAATTTTTAGGATTAAGTTAGGTTCAATCCAAATTCAACAATTACAAACCGCAGACCCAAGTTTTAATGGCAGACAGATTTGACCCTGCGATTGTAAAATGCAAAATCTACTAATCAATGGAATGGAGTCTGCCAAAACTATCGTGTTGAAAATTAATTTAATAATGGTTATGTACAAAGTGAAATAATAAAATCAACTATGCATGCTAGCTCATCCTGCTTGCAGGCTAGAATGGACTGACACTATGAGCCAATTTTAACATGCATTCAGGTACAAGGCGTCTCCTTGGAGGAGCCACTGCATCTTTGGCACGGGCTTCAGCATCATCAGAGTGGATATATGCTACTAAATCTTCAAACATATCATCTTTGCCACCTCTCATGGGATCCTGAAAAAAAAAGTAGGCATTTAACATGAATGGCAAGTTAAATAAACATCCACAAGAAATTTTTTCACAGAAAAATTAGCAAGCATCACTCCTTGAAAGAAAATTTATCAATAAGCTAAATTACCTATGAAAATGTGAAAATAAGATAGAGAGACATAAAATACTTGAATGAGTAGTTTATATAATGCGCCATGTCTTCATATTTTGATTTTTGATCAACTTAACCCGTCATTCATTCAGCTTTAAGCTAATAATAATATTAGGTTCAAGTGACTTCACGTGGTAAAGATGATGTCATAAACCTCAAGATAATAATAATCCTTATATTTAATATCATAGATTATTGATAAAAAAAAAAAATCGTACAAAATTGATTGAAATTGAAAACAAAACTTAGCAGTTCAGGCAGAAAATGGTATACAGTTGTCTCTTCAATCAAAAGAAACAGAGTGATGAAATACCTGTAGAAACACATCTGTATGAGTCTTCCCTTCGTACAGAATTGATTCAGCTGTGACTCCAACTCTTTTAAGAGTTTCAGCAAATGTTTTACTGTATAAAATAATGTGTCAATCAAAGTCCAGCAGCAGAAAAATAAGAGAAAATTTTGAAAGAAAATGCTCCAATTTAGAAAGAGAAGCAAAGTAGTTGTGATATAATGATAATTCACTGCTACACAAATTAAACATCCTCTTTTGAAAATGTTGTACATTTTCTTCAAGTACTTGCTAATTTGGAGGATAACACAGGATTAAAGCCTACTTCAACTTTAACCGATGTAAAAGCATAAGATGCGCACAATTCAATTTAACCTTTCCAAAAGGAACGACCTGGCGAGCTCAATTGTTCAACAAAATTTAGTGTGCAAAAAATTGCTTCTTGAATCTTTCTTAAGTTTCAATTAATTCCAAGTATATGACCACATGACCGCGTTAGCTCTTCACAACTTTGTCACTTACAAAACTTTATAATGTAATTTTATGATTACTATTAAGCATTTCCAGCCTCACACCTTATCAGTATTGATTCAATCGAAAAAACACACACTTGTCCTGTAGGCAGGTAATATATAACCTCTGGTTAGGATGACTTTAATGTGATCCTTCCTTTTATTTTGGGTTTTTCTGAATTTTGCATTGATCTTATTTTTTAAAAGAATTTTTAAGGTAGAATGATTGATGCTGTGGGACATGATCAAACAGATCAGAACTTTAGTTCAAACTTAAACTTCACAATTCACACAATCATCAAAGAAAACCCTCTAAGAACAAGTAATCGGCAGCTTATCACATAGAACTGTAGACAATAATACAATATGAGATGTCAAAGAGCTTAAACAACCACATAAGAATACTTTTTCAAATTCAGTAGTCAGAAACCATGGAAAATCCCCAGGGTTTTTTAATGCTTGTTATGCCTTATGTTGATGATTATCAACACATATAAATGCCCATTTTTTATATTAATGAACTCAGATGGTATACAAAAGTAAGCTGCTAGAATACTTGCAATTGGAGATGTTCTATTCTGAGAATGAATCATGGTCCATCCGTCTATGAAGTTAAAAATAAAAAGAGAAACTCGATACAGAAAAGAACCACACTGTGAGAGCAGGAAGACCTAACATGATAGCTGAACCTGTTTTCCGGTGGGTGAACAGGATGAACAACATTTATTGAAATCAACCACTAGGAAAATCACAGGGCTTATAGAAGTACATCACAACCAGAACTAACCACAAGTTCTGTTACAATTCTAGGAAGAACACCTCACCGTAGAAGAAAGACAAAAAGAATTATAAGAATTAGATCATGAGTAGGATAGAGAGGAGAAATTCAAAGAAAGATATCTCTGTTCTGGAAAAAATGAAGAACAAAGAGAGGACTTCTTCACAAGGGTGACCCCCCTTACATTGTATGCCTTCACTTAGCACAACCCACACTCCCCTGTACAACATAACTGTTTATTTACTAACTGTAACCACCTTCAATCATCTAAACCCCAAGGCTCAAACAGGTCTGAGCTGCAGAAAGAGGAGGCATGAGACCTGAAACTGACAATGGGAGGGTAGAAGAATAACAAAGATGCCAAGGCAAGGTTGGCACAAGGGAGATTGGGCCAGTGAGATTGAGCTGACCTTGGTGAGACAAACCCAATCTAGTGTGGTCAGTGAGATGAACAGGATGAATTTGCTGGATTGAAGATACAGCAAGCGAGAGGACTACTTAGAATTAAAAGACAGAAATAAAGTAGAGCTCTTGATTTTTAGGAACTCATCATTAGAGTATGGAATCACCCGGGATTATATCCTCTCATATCATGTTAAAATTATAAGATTTATGTTGAGTTGACATGAAGCGATATCTTACAATGTGATAATAATTCTAATTAAATACAAAAACAAGTAGTGAGATACTAAAATGTATGGAAACTAGAGAAATGGAGAAACTAATTCTAAGAGATATAAGACACTCTAAAATTTGATATTATTAGACCTTTTATTGTATTCTAATAGACCTTAATCACCTTGTTACATCATTTTCATGTTGTTTGTGACTTAAACTAGAGCATTTAACATTTTTATCTTTCTATATTGATAGTTTGCTGAAATCTTATTTCAGGGTGACAAGGAACTGTCATAGGTCGTTCTATGTTGTTTCTTTTGCATGATTATCAATACCTTTTCAGTTAAATTAAGTTGCTAATCACTAACTAAAATCATTATCAACCATTACAATTTAATATTGCATGAAACAACTATCACTCACTAAGCTCCCAAAATAGGGCCCCTCTAGGCTATATCTCGGCAAAACTAAACCATAACATATTAATGAACCAGGGCCAATCACTATAAATTCCTCTTTTCTGTTGTTACAAAATTTTAAAACCCTTTTAAGAGGGGCACAAACCTGGCATCTGACGGTATGGAATAATCCCCAGTGCCATGAAAAAGAACTATAGGAGGCAGTAGAGAATTCGCATTTCCAATGTTTGGATCTTGAACCATTACTTCTGGAGAAAACCGTCGCAGTGATTCCTCCCCTTCCATAATGCTGTAAGATAAAAGTAGTTATTTGAAAGTCTAATACAACGAAAAGAAGAGAGTTAAACATTAACTTACTTGAAGATGAATGAAATGTTTACCTTAAAAAGATGGATCGATAAAGACCTCTGCTGTGGAAGTGATCTATTAAGTTAAACAAATTATACCTGCATTGTTGTAAGAAGGAAAGACAGCAAATAAATTATGCTAATCTTAGTGTAAAGTCAGTAATCATTGGTGAGAAATGCAAGGTATATAATAAACATTCTCAATCAAATAACATTGCATTTACCATGAGAAGCAAAATAAAACCATAATTGAAAGAAGAAATAGTAGTTATTGCATATCTTCTGGATACATTTATTTATGCCATTAAAATTTGAAAAGATGACCAACTTGAGCAATATTTGTTTCGGTAACATGTACAACAACAATGTAACAATCCTAATTATTAGCAAAACAAAACGCTTTCATAATATATCACAATCAAAATCTGCATTTTTAACATGGGATCTATCACGAACCAAACAAAAACAATAGCTTAAATTGTTGGGTGATAGCACGTGAATGGTTTTTATTACATTTCTAACACATTCCCTACCGTAATAGTCCTTTGAGCTTAAGGCATGAATAATACACAGATTTCCCTACCTTGTACTTACATTCAGCTTTTTTTTTAAAATTTTTTATCTAGAATAATTGAGTAACAAGGATCAAACTCTAGATTGGCAATTAGTTCCTGCTTGTCAGGAACAGAATCTTCCTATTTTGTTTTCTTATGTACAGATATTAGTTTCATTCTTTTCATATCTGTAATTTTTGTTTGTTAGGAGATATTGTCTCTCTATGCCTAGATCAACGTACAGTTAGCCTAATTCCCTATTTGTTCTACCATCTTGTAATTTGATCAAAGCAAGGAAAATACAATATTTTCCGCATGATAGCTGAGCACAATATGATAAGCCATGTTTGATTTCAAACTCCATGTTGCACAATTCATGGCAAATAAACAGGAGACTAACAGCTCAGGTAGTATCTGTATTGGAACCGGCATCCTGCCACAATCAGTCTGATTGGAAGGACCTATTCTTTCTATCATTGGCCACAAACTAAAGGGACAAAGCTTCATCCAAATGTACCAGCTCAGTTCAAATCCTTTTCCAAGGAAAAGAGGAATATATCACTGCGGACGCAAAACAAGTGGAGAAAGATGACGACAAAAATAAAAACAGAAACTTAAAAACAGCCTAGCAATGTCATGGTTGTTGAGCAAGTAAACTATCATTTTGGTAAGTGTAACGTGGTGTTACATTAGTCCTTAAAACTAAGAAAATTCCAAACAAGTCCCTGGAATTTCCAATTGTTTCATTTAAGTGTCTAAACTTAATCATTATTGTCATTTTAATCTCTAAATATAGGTTAATATTATCGATTAAGTCACATTCTTTATTTTTTTTAAAATTTAGACTTTAATAGTCTGCTTGGTACAGGGTAAATTAGGAGGGAAGGGAGAGATGGAAATGAGTTGAGTTGTTTGGCAAAGAAGATTTAAGAAAGAGATAACTTTAAAACTAGTGGAACCCACTGTACTATTTTTTACCTATTTTCACTCATCTCTCTATCTCTTTCCTCATTTCTTCTCTATTTCTCTTCAACCAAACATCTTCAATTTCTACTTTATTTCTCACCTATTTTCACTCATCTTTTTTATTTCCATCTATTCTATTTCTCTCCTCTCTACCAAACAAAGCATAAGGACTTATTTGGAATTTCCTTAATTTCAAAGACTAATGTTATTGCACTATACACTTCCAAAAACTAAAATAGTGATTTATTCGTTAGACATTAGTAGATGTCTCCACATTGGCTAGGAATATTCACCAAAATATTCCTTATATGACATAGGTAATTCTCACTCCTTGAGCTAGCATTTTAGGTTGAGTTAGATGTAGTTGATTTCGAACATGATATCAGAGTCTATTCAGCATTGATGTTGGGTCACTCGGAGAGTCACAGATGTCCAATGCTACAGACTTCACACTCCAGATTTTCAGTTCTGTGTGCGACAGAACTGTGTTAAGACTTAAACAATCCTTGCCACTTCAGCTATCTTTTGGGTTGAATTAGTCCTTATTCATGTCTAATAAACATAACCAATGCGATCGAAGAGAACATCAAGTACTACAGCACAGATAAAGAGATACAAGACGCAGCAAAGAAGACTAATTCAAATGCGAATAACATCATAGTTATCAATCTCAAATAAAGGTACACAAGTCAATAACAAACCATTTTGGTTCTTGAAAGTGTAAAACATTGTCACATTAGTTCCTAAAACTAAGAAAATTCAAAATAAGTCCTTACAATATCAAATGAGTCCCTAAATTTAACTATTTACTTAGTATAGTTCTTAAACCTATTTTAATATTATCAATTAAGTCACCGATATTTTGAATTTTAGACTAAAGTGATTGACAAGTTACATTTTCTGGCACATTTTTTTTATTAATTTTCTTACTTTTAGGGATTAATGTGAAAACGCTATACACTTTCAACGACTCAAATGATGCTTGACCCAATGAAATAAGTGTAATTCTCCAAGTGGATTATGCTATCATTGCTTCAAGGGCGACCAATGAAGTCTAAAAACAGCAAAACTATAAGAACCAAACACAAGGATAGAACAGAGGGATGAGCAGTAAAACAGAATGAGGACTTAGGAACACAACCGCAGAGGAAGTCAATGATCCTTTCATAAGAACAGAAAAGAATAGAGAATGGTGTTACCAATTGACAGAACAAAGTACGTGCAAAATAGAAAAAGTGGGTATGCCTGGGCGAAAGATGCAGGGCTTGGCTGGAAAGAATGCCGGCAAGCATTGGGTGTTGGTGGTTTGTGTCAAAACAGGTGATAGAGCTTTGCTTGTAGTGTGAATAAAGCTTCGAATAAGAATTCTGAAACACATTACAGTTGCAACACTATAGCAAACAAAATGGTGCAATTTTCCGCTACTGAGAACAACTTCACTATTTGAATCTTGTAGGGGCTATTCCACTCCGCGATGTCACTATAGTAAATTATTGATTACTAACACTTATGCAATCTTTGAAACCTAGAGCTTACTTCATGACCTACGACAGAGTGATTCAGTAGAAAACTGCGTTCCGATAATTACCCTAAGTAATTATTGTGTTCAAAATCACAAACTATACTAAATTGTGTAGGAACTTCTCTCATGAAATAGCTAGATTAATACCAACAGGAATTAGCTTAATTGTTCTGTGTAAATAGCATGGAGATCCCCATCAATGGACTTAACAAGGAAGTAACTTGAGGGCTTGACATTACTTTTTTACCCACAACCCTAAAGTTTGAGTTTTTTCCACTTATATGATTCTCATTTGGCACATTCTTTCTAACACTTGAATACTCAACCAATCATTACATCATTATCAAAGATAATGTAATTTTCCAGAAAGATACAGTATTTTTTTAACTCAACATACCAAGATTTAAACGAACTTTTTGCAAGTACTTACCCTCCAGATAAACCAAAATAAGCCTTAATCTGGGAAAGACTCCAAGAAGTATTTTCTCCTTCACCCGCCTCTTTGATTGCCTGCTCCACAATTGTACATGCAGCAATATGTGCCCCAGCTGACTGCCCCATTAGGTAAATTCTATGGGAAAAATATGAAAATGGCATCATTATTGATCATGAGAAGCAAGTACCCTTAAATCAAGTGAACAAATTGGATGTCATAACGAGTAAACTTTGGAGTTAAGAGAATGATTATTTACCTGTTAGGGTCACCTCCATATTCTGCAATATTGTTGCACACAAATGAGATGCCTTGACAAGCGTCAGCTATCATATCACCGATGGTTCCTTGGGGGAAATTTCTGCAAGAAAAGAGACGTTATATGACACTGCAATAGGAAGACATAAGCATGTAACACACTCAAATCAGCAGACTATTTATTATAAGGGGAAGCTCCTGGCTTGAGAGAGCCAATTTGAATTAGATATGCTTTTAGTGGCTTGTGATCAGGTACAATAAAAGCCACTGATTTCCTTGGATCGGTTTTCTTCATTACTGGTTTCACTACCAAATTTCATTGATTTAGACTTTTATATTACAACAACTCTGCTTACTAATTGCTCTATAAATAGGATAGAATTTAGTGGATCTTTAGGACTCTGACCATGTTTTGCAACCAATACTGTAAAAACCAGTAACACTGTTAATTCTGTTGTCCTTAGCGCCTTCACTAACACTCAAAAGTCAAAACCATGTTTAAAAAAACACCCAGCATTACTAATTTTTTGAGCAATTTATTGAGTTAAAATAATAAATAAACAATTTGAAAGTGGAGGAGGTGAAAATGACAGTATTTGAAATAGACCGGGCATAACTCACTCCTAAAACTAGCTAAAGGGAGGAGGGTTGCTCCAGTCTTATAAAGAGTAGTTCAGTGTGGGACATCGTAACACTAACAGACATTCCCCATGAAAAGGACTAGACATTTGGAGCATGAAACTTGCAAAACTAGATATGCACAAGTGGCCCAAGTCTAGATAAGCTGTGATACTAGAAACAAATTGAGCCTCACTCACTTTTCAAAATTAGCTTAAGAGAGGAGGGAGTGAGGGACTGACCAAGTCCTATAAGGAGTATTCTGGTCAGATTCCTAGCCAGTTTAGACATCTTAGCATTTAGAAATGAAGTAGAGAGAAAAATATCAAGAGAGGAGGGAGTGAGGGACTGACCAAGTCCTATAAGGAGTATTCTGATCATATTCCTAGGCAATTTAGACATCTTAACATTTAGAAATGAAGGAAGTCGAGAGAAAAATATGATTCCAATCATCTAAAACATTATTTATATATTTTTCTTAATTTATTTAGCAATTCTAATGATGGATATGGTAAAATTTTCTTGCAATAAATGATGTTATTCTGGCATTGTTGGGGCAACAATTCTAATCCTAATGATGATTTTTGAAAACATGATGACCAGGCCTAAAGCATAAATTAAAACAGAAAAAAGATATAGAAATAGAAATGATGATACAGTTGAAATAGAACCCATGAATAAAGAGTTTTCTTTATTACTAGTACAGATAAGGATTTGTCTCCATAACAAATTTAATGCTGCTGGATAGCATCTATTACCTAGAGCAAAATACTGATGTGAGAATCTGGGAAGAAAATATCACCTGTAATCTATGCATGCCACAATGATATCTCTCTCGGACAACTGTTGACCTAAAAGAGAACCCCACGCTTTGTAACTACAAAAATACGATACAAGTACTTCAAAACTAGTAAGAACAGAAACGGTAACTAGTGAATGTGTGTGTTTGTATACACTAGACACACACAAATACATTAATCCCTTCAATAATGAAATTAGTAGCATCTGATTGCACAGGGTATGATAAATATCAAAAAAGGAAATACATGTTATATAATTATAAAGTTCTCAAGTTGAAACTATCAACTTAATAAAACATTATACAGTTCTATTAAATATTTAAATAGCTCATGCCACACGTGTAAATAATAGTTTTAGCACATACTAATATTTGTATGATTTTATTACAATTAGCATTTAAGGGATATCATTGTACAGTTACATTATACGTGTGTGTGTTCAACATTTGACATGATATTTACCAAACCTAATATGGTATTAGTAGTTTAGGTTTTGATCCAGTCAGCCTTAACCTCCTTTACACAATTTTGATGCCTTAGTACTTGTATTTATCTTGTGGTTTACATTGACAACATTGTCATCACCAGAAATGACCATCGGCATTCTTTGTCTCCAACTACTTCTGACCCTTCAGTTTCAAACCAATGATTTGAGTCCTCTTAAATACTTCTTGAGTATTGAAGTTTCCCAATCTGCTTCTGGCATTATCCTTAGTCAACACAAATATGCTTTTGATATTCTTGAGGAAACAAGCATGTTTGATTACAAAATTTGTGATATCCTTATAGATCCCATTGTAAAGCTACTCCAGGTCAGGAGGAACAGAAATAACCCAGGTAGATATTGTCACCTAATAGGTAGACTAAACTACCTTACAATAACTACACTTGATATTACCTTTGTTGCAAATGTGACAAGTCAATTCTTGAATGTTCCTTGTGATGATCATTGGGATGTCATGGTTTGCATCCTCAAATAAGATTGTAAGATACTCTAATGTTGATTGGTTAAGATTTCAATATGATAGAAGATCCACTGCGTTCTTCATGGGGGATACTTAATCTCATGGAGAAGCAAGAAACAAAACATAATTGTCAAACCCAATATGAAGGCTAAGTACCGCGATGTGGCAGACATAGCATGTATTATAACGTGGTTTTGACAATGAATTCAGAAATTAAAGTTAGAAGATGAAGTTGATATGTGGTATCCAAATCACTCTCCACATTACTTCTAATCTAGCCTTTCATGAGAGAATCAAACACATAGAAATCTATCGTCACTTCATTTTAAAAAAGGATCTTGCAGACAAAATTACAACTGACTATCAATTCCAGTGATCAATTTGTCAACATGTTCACCAAATTTCTCAAAGGGTCCCAAGTTGAATAGCTCAGTATTTATATGCTCCAGCTTGAAAGGTAGTATTAAATATAACACATGCAACACATGCAAATACTAGTTTTAGCACATGTTAATGTGTTAGATTTGGTTACAATTAGCCTTTACTCGGGATATCATTGTACAATTACTCATGTATGTGGTCAATATTTGACACACAATTCCAAAACTAATTAGTTCAACCAATTTCCTGATGCATCTCAATATATTTAAAACATTCTTACCACCATCGTGATGTAGTAAAACATCAACAATACGTCTATAACAAAGGTTAATGGTGAGCATAAATATAAATGAACTTCTCTTTTTAATGGGAGACAAAAACCATAATTGAAGCTCATATATACCAACAGATAACTCCATGGCTAAGGAATATCCTCTCAATCAAAAAATCAACATCAAAGCCTTCAAACACCTAATTCAATTAAATCACAAATTTGAAATGATGCAGAGACATCACTTACCCAATAATCCAGGCTCCGCCAGTAATAAACGCAACAACCGGTTTTGGACCATTGCTATTTCTAGGTAAATACAAGTCAAGCCTGCAAAAGAAAATAAGCTTTTAATCAAAATTACAACAATTGTAGGGAGTTATAAATGTAGAGAGACAATATAGATAGAGCATACCTATTTCGTGGTCTATCTCCATAAACTATGCTTCTGCATATCTGTTTGGAGAAGAAATAGTAATATCCAACTATAAAACAGAAGAACAATTGATGGGGAATACCAACGCATTTCAAATCAGAATCTAGACATATATGACTATATGTATGAGAATTATGTTATAGACAACTGAATTCAGACCTTGAATAAAGCCTGGGAAAAGCAGTATTGCATAACAACCAAGGGCAAGAAATCTTGTAATCCATTTATAGCCTACCCTGAACAGAAATAAACGATCAGAAAGCATTCACAACACGTACATTCATGTAAAACAAACAAAGAGATGTTAGACTTCATCTTTGGTAATTTAAGTGAAGTTGCCTAACAAATATATAAATTCCACCCTAGGAACCGAGGCAGGCAATGCGGAACTTTCCAACAACAGAGATCGCAAGACTTCGTATCAATTGCATTACCAATTCAGATCAGTTGGACCAAGTTATAGTTCAAAAAAAAAACCTCATACTTGCTAAGAAAACAACATTGTTTACATATAAAGAAGAACATGTTAGAATTTTGAGTTTGGGCTGATTCAATTTCAAAAGTAAATTCAAAAGATAAGGATTCTCCTCAACTTATATACTTTATTTTGACAATTCTACTAATGGAAATAACAAAAATAAAAAGGATAAGTGGTTATTTTCATCCTTGAAAGTGAAAAACTGTCTTGAAAGAACTTACTTTACTTAGTCTTTGAAAGTGTAAAAAGTGCGACAATTAGATTCTTCAATATAACCTAAAGTCAAATTAATCCTGAACTTTATAGCTTAACGGTCTCTCAACTGACAACTAAATGTCAAATTAAACTTAAAAAATACAACTTAATGGTAAATTAGTGTTTTAACATTTCAGCTGAATGACAAAATGGTCCACCAAACACACATTTAGAGAATAAAACAAAATTTTCATTCTTTCAATGATTAAACTCTCACCACTTGATACTTTTAAGAAGAAACTGATCATTTATCCAAAATAAAAAAGAATGAAGAAAAGAGAAGGACATAAGACCCACCCGAGGTATCCGAGCATCTTGAAGCTGAGGCGAGTCAAGAGAAAGGTCTCGGAGGCAACATCACGGCCGAAGGAAGACCTAGAGGTGGTGGTGGTGGTGGTGGTGGTGGTGGGGGCAGTGTCAACGGAAACGGAGGGCAAGGAGTCTTGGCTGGCGGCACGGCGGCGCCTTTTCTGGTAGAAACAATGGTTGCGAGAGCGGGAGGCTTTGTTGCGCGTGGTGGAGGAGGAGGAGGTGAAGCTGGAGGCTCTGGGCAAGGGAGGCTTGAGGGACATCTCTTGGAAGGAGGGCTGCAAGAGACTCGCCGATGGGTCATTGTCGTCTTCTTTGGCTCTGACAAATATCGAAGAAGGAATCGAAACGGAATCTAAGGAACGATTGGGTGTGGGAAGGATCTGAAACTGAGATGGCATTTTTGAATTGAAATGGAAGAATGGCCACTGTGTTAGAAAATGTTGTTTGTGCGAGGGATGGAAGATTCAAGGATGGTGATATTGGAGGGTATAGACTGCGTGACAGAGAAGAAAATGGCAAAAGGAGACAAGCTTGGCTGGTTGGCCGGATTCGAAAATGAAAATCGGAGAAGACAGAGAGAAGTTGGTCATCATTGGCTTAGGTTGGCCAAATGTGGGGCCCATGTGGGATTTTGAGTTTGTCAAATGAGGTGTGTCCAACTGCAACACACAAGTGCAGTTCATTTTTTATTTTTTTTTAAGGCCAATTCAAATGCTTAACTATAGCATGTCTTCCATTAAATTTTGAATTTATGTACCAAGAATTATGGTGAAATTAAAAACACTTCTAATTGAAAAAAATATATATAGTGAAATTGATATCATAAGAATTTACTTTATATAATTGAACGAGTTGTTATAAACGTTTATAATAAATAAAAATATTTTTATTTATTATTAAATAAAAATATTGATGTAATAAATAAATAAAATATTTAATAACACAGTAATGTTTCATGCACATCATAGGATAATATATATTTAAAGAAAAAAAATATTGATGTAATAAAAAAATATAAATATAAATAAATAAAGGGCGTTAATAAAGTGTTTAAGATTTTACATATTTATGTATTTTTATTTTTAATCATAAAATTGTTGTTAAATTTTATTTTTATTTTGTTTATTAAAAAATTTTAATAGATTAAACTAGTTTTTCTGTAAAAAAAAAAAAGAAGATTTACATAACAAATGCAAATATCACACAGTTTGTAATGTTACCAAATTAACTTTGGTTTAATAACATACTTTAAAAAATTAAATGAAACATTTTAAATTTAGTTGACTAAATTAATGCTAAAAATAAAATAAAGAATCAAAATTTTAATATAATGTATTTAATAATAAAAATAATTTAATTAAAATATACTCAATTTAAATTCTTTTTATCAATTATAAATTATTATTAATTTTAATTTAATAATTTATAGTAATTTTTTTAAAAATATATTCAATATTAATTATAAATTATAAATAATAAATTATAAAATATTAAATATGATAAAATTATTAATTTTATAAAAATTATTTTAA
>JAMLFT010007168.1:0-15156 GCA_026544285.1 Pachyrhizus erosus
ATATAAAATTAAAATTTATTTAATATTTAATGATTTAATTGATTAATTTAATTAAAATATATATTTATCTTAATTATTATAATTAAAAATAATAATAAGAGAATAAATATGATGATGTCATATGACATTTGCTTTTATTGTAAAACTTCTTTTATAATATATAATTAATAATTGATTAGGTTAATAAGTAATTCTTCGTTAATTGACATATCTAAATTGCTTTAAATACAATATTTTCACAATACATTATGGATAAACAAACTTCAGTATAGAAAGAAAGGAGGAAAACAGGGTAGAAGACCGCTTCAATCACATGGTAGGGTACAGTTAGATTGTTTTACTGCTTGCTGCTAGAAATACACTATTCACTATTTATTATGGATAATGCTAATGGGTATTCATACTTAGTGGCCTCTGGGATCTTCAAGAACCTGCAAAGTATGAAAAAGAGAAATATTATTACTCAACCGAAATGGTTATATACATAGAACATGTACAATGGAGCCAAAATTTTCAAATAATGTAAAAACAAAAGGACCAAGCTTGGAAAACAAAGTGGTGGAAGTTTATTAGCATTAATTGCGCACACAGAACAAGCCACAAGATACTCATTTTAGATTTCAGACAGAAAAGATGAGATTTCTATGTCAAGCCACATGGCTGTTGTTGTTCTTCATTATGGCTTGTTTTTTCTTGTTGCACTTTGGTTCAAAGCACATGGCAGTTGTTTGAAGTACCAAACGTAAGTCCATTAATCAGTTGCCCAGAAATGGACCGGATAGGATTAGAACTTTCCACGAGCTTAGAGAATCAAATTCTCATTATTAGGTGCAAAAGACAAGGCATTATTAAATGCATACACAAGTACTTTGGTGTACAACATAATTTGGCTTTTAATAGATGAAAACAAACGGACCACATAAAACTAGCATTTTCAGGGCTTTCTATTTCAAAAATTCCCATCTTCTTCAACGGACCCCGCAGCATGTAGTACGTAGTACACGACAATCATAATGCAAATACTAATTGGATTGTATTATGATAAACTTGAATCAGAGAGAGAAAATGAGAGATGGTCACATCACATGACATGTTAGTAAAGAATGTTACATAGCTTTCTATACAACTCCATTAGGGTGCTTATAGATTATTTTATTTATGACAAATGATACAAGAAAAACCTCAGCTAGAAGGAAAAATGTGTCAGTCATACCAGATGACTTAGTTGTTGCTGCTGTTGGTTTTGTAAAGAGGAAATGGGACTTGGCCATGTTCAATGCGTTTGACATCTTCTTTGAGGATCTCGTAGTGCCTTTTAACCTCCTCTACTGATCTTCCCACCACATTGGCAACATTCTGCCATCTATCAGGGGTTTCCCTGTCATATAAAGCCAGGGCTTGTTCAAACAACTTGTTCTGCCCTGGAGTCCAAGATGATGCCATTTGTTGATAATTACCTTTTTTTTTTTTTTTTGTTTCTTCACTAAACAGTGGGAATAGTAACAGGCAGTGAGGGGTAAGAATGATTATTTTAGTAAAGGGGGAAGAGAAAAAGAGTGGTTATTTTGGTCAAGGGAAGATGGGTTGTATAAGTCAAGAGAAGGCAGGGGAAAGAGGTGACCAACGTAGCTCCTTATAAGTAGGAGAAAAGGTGCTATTGTGGGGTTTAAACCTGGTGGACGAATATATCTTCCAAAAGGACACTGAAGATAACGTGACCCGTCCCCTTATGAGCCACAAGTGAAGAGGGACAATGGACTACAAGTGGAGGAGAATCGGGATTAAAAGACAAGCTTTTCAACGATTTAACCAAAGATTCTTCTTACCATTTGGTTCATATCTTTGGCAACTGGACTTTCCTTTCCATTTTCTTACCATGGGTGAATTACTTTCTTAGAATTTACTCTGCCACAATCAAACCAGCAGTCAAGTACAAACGCCTGAAAAATAACATCATGTCCTATGCATTCGTGTCATATATGTACACATATCCTGAATCTAATACATTCAAATAAAACTATTATAAACAATAAAATTCTTTTTAATATATTTACATATTCAATATGCAAACTCAACTTCACTAATTATGCTGTTGATTCACACATCGAATGGTGATATGTATTTATATAAAATGTTAGGGATGGGTGCTACAATTAGTCCTAGCCGTGCTTAATTTATTAACTTGATTCTTCACTTCTTAAAATTTTATACCAATTCACGTAATATTTTATTAAATATTACTTATTACAATTAGTTTTTCCTTGTTCGTCATACCATATATGTGTTCCATGTTGTCTGTGTAGTTTCTAGAGTAAAACCAACTATATTGAATTTTATAACAGAAAGACAAGCAATGACAGTGTTACTATTGTCGTAGCTTAAGAGACTATGATGTCATATTCAGGACAGGCGAAACGATAATTGAGATCTAAAATAAATTTTAATTTTTTTATTTTAAATAAGATAATTATATATTAAACTTTCTTGGCTATCATGGTGATTTTTATACCAACCCTGATCATATTTGTGGTCAATTAGTTCTTTCACAGGAACTCAAGGTACATTTTATCTAGTTAAAAGATAACTGAGGCTGTAAATAATCAACTCCTATAATATTGTTCCTACCCAATGGATACTGACATTTCTAGATAGTGTTCTATTTTCAAGTCAGTAGCAATATTTTTTTTGTCCAAAAGCAAAAAGCCTTTTCAATTCTTTCTGTTGTTTTCTTTCTCTTTTTTTTTATTTTTTATTTGCAATTGCATCTACCTGGTAAAAATTGTAAAGTCCAGAATTTGGGCCTTTTTATTAGAGTTGTGTCCCATAGGAAAAATACACGAAAATTGATATCAGTGACAATTTATGAAAAAACTAGTAAGCAATTCATATGATTACGTATATAACTATATTATTTATATAATATTTTTTTACAATATGTTGTATAATATCATTTTATAATATTAGCTTTTACTTTTTATTTGTTTGATTTGATGTATGAAAAATAATAAAATTTAATTGGTTAAGCTATTAACTTTGTTCTTATAGCTGTGTCTCCATTTTAAACTTTAGTTCTTATTTCTTATACGCGACAACTGCAACTTTCAAGTTTTACACATGTATAAAAAAAAAAACATGTTTTCGTTCATATAGTTAACATTGTTAGCAATATAATTAACGGAAACCTTTCCAGTGGTATCCAACGGCTACAAAATTTTCTGACGAGTATAAAATTAAATCACTAAAAATAAAAACAATAAATTTAACCAATTTAATTATACGTATCGTCAGTATAAAATATTTTTATACGGACATTCAGTTGGATTTCGCTCGATCAAGAATTTATATGAATGAATAAAATGATATGATGATAAGAAGATTTTTTGTTAGATAAAAAAAATTTAACACTAACAATACATATAAATAAAATCCAAAATAATATAAATAGACTTTGTCTTTATAAAATATCAGGGTGTGGACCAGAGATTACTCTTTTTTCGACTAAAATACAAAGCATTGTTTGTACTACATTTATGTTTATAGCATCCCTTGTGTACCAAAAAGTAAAACCATTGAGGTGGGTTATGCACTTATGGTTACTATTCTAAACAATTTCAATCTCATTGCTTCAACTAGAATTAGAAGCGAATAAATACATTTTTGAGTGGATGAGTACCACTGGGCCACTTTACATCTTTGAAGATTATGGGACCAATAATTGAATTTGTCGTGTTCTGCTTCTTTTTATATATATAAAAACTATCCATGACCTTATTTACGAGTATATAGTATATACGTACGTTGCCTTTGATTCTTCCACTATCTTATTTTCCTACTAAATATTTATTTTTCTTATTCTGCGAAAAACAAATATGCATCTAATGGATGGTTATAACTCAGTTGACTATTTTTTTAGTCTGTTTCCGCCGATCAGGGGTGATTCCTTTTATAGATGAAGTAGCATTGGCTATTGCCAATGGAAAACAACAAAAAATAATTATTATCTCACATATAAGTTTTCTTTATAACTTTACTTATTTTTATAAAATCTGTCTTTTGCTTAGAGTATCTCTTATAGTTTAATGACTTTTTCTTTAGTTTTTAGCTTTTTACATCTTTGTTAAATTTTGCTCTCTCAAAAAATTGCCTTCATATATATCTAATCCTTTGTACTTAAAAAAAATAATAGTAAATTTTTTCAATTTTTTTCAATACCCTTCCTATTTTTCACTCTTATACTAAATTTTTTTAATTGGTTGTAAAATAATACATCATTTAGTCTTATATACATAAGAGAGTTGAAGTAAAAAAAAAAAAAAATTAAAAAACATGTACAATCATAAAAAATCTTAGAGTTACTGTAATTTATTTTAAAAATTAATATACTAGTAAAGAAATTTTTTTGGCCCATTTTAAAAAACAAAAAGGCTAACTTCCCCTGTCCACCATGTATAGGTGAAGAAAAATAATAATAGAGGAATAAAAATCATTCTAGTGTCAAACAGGCCCAGGCATAAAAATTTGATCATTGCACTCATGATTTTTAATTTTATGGCAATTTGGCTGTATTTATATAGGGAAAGTATATGCTGTCTGGAGATTCATGGCTATTATTCCAAATGAGAGAGTAATTTGGTTATATGAAAGAACATGGCTATTGGATTTTGAAAGGATATTTTGGTTGATAGGACAGACGCTAGAAGCTCCTACCAAGCAACTTGGCTTCAGGGACCTGCCCTTTCGTTATCTGAGTGGGCCCTGCTATGCATTCGCCTTGCTGTCAACTCACTTTATTTTAAATAATTTATAATGTTAAATTCATTAATAAAAATTTAAAAATATAATTTATATATAATTATTAATGACCTAATAAGT
Organism: Pachyrhizus erosus; assembly: GCA_026544285.1. Lineage (NCBI taxonomy): Eukaryota > Viridiplantae > Streptophyta > Magnoliopsida > Fabales > Fabaceae > Pachyrhizus > Pachyrhizus erosus. Next base: position 4,873 of record JAMLFT010007168.1, read on the forward strand.
CATTAAATTATCAACATTATTATTATATTATCATTTAAATATTGTTATTGATTAATAAATATTAAAATTATTAAAAAAATTTAAATGATTAAAATTTAAAATTAAAAATTTTAAAGATCAAAATTATTTTAAAAAAAAGAATCTTGTTGCACACATAACACAGTATGATGCACAGAAAAAAAGAAAAAAAAAGTTTTACAGGAACTTGACTTATCTTCCTAATACAAAACTTAATAAGTGGTTGAGATGAATGAAATGGGTGATGATGGAAATGGAAGACAAATTAATTGGATAAATACACTGTCCATTCTGCTTATAAAGCACCACTACATAACATTAGACATTGCCGAAGGGTCAACTTCAAAAAAGATGTGGAACATATATGTCCCTTGGAAGATAGCAATGCTTATATGGAAGTTGTTAAACAAATAGCGGAACAATTCGAGAGGGGAGAGCCTGGTGTGGGGAATTGCAAATCAGATTGTTTTCTTGTAACCTTTCTTGATCAATGAAAGATTTGATCCTATGAACCCATAAATCTTTCAAAAACAGTTGTAATGATGTAAGAACACAGTTAAGAAAATCTCTTATATGGTATATGGATTGCACAACCACCAAAAACTAAGTCAATTATGCACTTATTTCAATTTTTGATACTGATGTAATCAATTACTATTGTAACACTTTTTATTGTGATTCAAAAGCTTCATTGAAAATAATTTTAAGTAAACATATAGTTTTAGCTAAAAGAAAATAAATATGCATGATTTTGTGTGTAAATTTTAATAGAATTTTTTTACTGAAATTTAGATTATGATGTAGATTGACAAGGTAATATTTACACTATGAAAGTAAGCAACAGTAAAAAAGCACCTGTGGAACTAGTTATGCTAGATTTATTGTTAATTTTGATTAATTTTATTGCTTAAATTAAAATAATTTTATTTTTAATCTCGTATCTAATACTTAACAAATGAAACTTGCCAGAAATGGAGAAATTATTTGAAACTTCTTGAAATTATTCTCAACTGTCTAAATTAATTTTAGAAAGTCATTTACACTTAGAGAAGCAATTAGCACACCTGTCTATGTTAATTATGCCTTAATTACTCATTTTACACCTAATCACTTGTACGTTAATATAAAATCCTACCTAGCCAAATATGGTAAGAAGAGCTTGATTCTTTCACCCTTTAATTAGTACATATTCTAGGATAATTTTAAACTTCTGTTTGCATCTCCATGAAGTGCTGTGACCAATCCACAAGGTCACCTCCTCAATTTTATAGGACAACAATCAATCATAAGTCCTTCGACTGTGTGCAAGAACTGTGATCTTAGTCACCCACTATGGCATGGCCTAAGCACCCCACAACTCATGCAAGTATCTAGTCGTCTTAGGCCTCCACGTCAACCACATACAATATAATAAATCGCTCATCTAACGATTTTTCTCTCTTGATGGAGGTTATTTAAAGGCCGTATGTCCTAGGTAATACTCAAAACTTCATTACTCACTCACCTAGGTTATTACTATGATGTTCTTATTGTTTTAGACAATGAAAATGCGATTTCTTTGACAGTTTGAGCTTTTGTTTGGTATTAATTGAAAGTGATTTTGTATATGATTTTTATCAAGTGATTATTTGATTTTATAGAGTGATTATTTGATTTTATAGAGTGATTATATGTTGAATGCTTAAATATGATTTTTGATTTATGAAATATAGTTGTATTTTCTATTTGGCCCTTAAAAAATCTTAGCTTAACTTTTGATTCTTGTAAAATTATTATTATTATTATTTTTATTCATATTAATTTGTTTTAGTCTATTTAATATTTTTTAATTTTTAAGATATTTTTTATTTTTAATTAGTTTTTGAAATATTTAATTGGAACTAAAAATTATCTATATATTATAGGATTAAAATAAAAATATATATACATATTAAAAGGATTAAAATAAAATAATAAGGATCAAAATAAAAAAAATTATATCGACTTAAAATAAAAATAATTTTTTTTTACAAACTAAAAATAAAATACAACTATATTTTAAAAAACATATTTAAACTATTTTTTTCATGTCGTCCATTAAAAGAGAATACATTCGTGAATGATACATTTATTTCTTCCACGTATGAATTTATTGACAGAATTATTTCATTGGTTTATTAATGTTTTGATTTATGCTATCAAACCAATTAAAATAATCAGTTATACCAATATTTTTTTGTTATACTTACCTATATATATGCATATATAACTTTTCTCTCTTGTATATATGGATGGCAAAGCATTTTTAGTAGCACCCACCTCAGTGATGATATATTTTAATTACAGTCACTAACACTACTTTTCTGTTGATATCTAGGTTGCAATTCTTAGGTGTTTTATGGATATTATTCAGAGAAAAATAATTCCATTAACGACATAAAATATCTTGCCTTAGATGTAGATAAGATGATTTGACATGGAATATTATTTATTTATTTATGAAACTACAACTATCTTCTATTAAAGATTATCCTACTTGAGTCGTTAATACATTTTATTTGGAACTTAAATTTGATAGTAGGGTATCCTTTGTCTTTTTAAAATTATTATTTTTCTCTAAAAAACTATTTTTTAAAAATAGATTCAACAATGTTAAAAGTGACTATTTAAATGTAAAGAAAAGAAACGAGTGACGTAGAAATTTGATGCATAGGTTCATATTGGGTTCTTAATTAAAAGAGAAATCCACGGACCGCAAAAAATCGGTATTGTGAATTGTCCATTAACATTTATAAATATTGTATGGACCTCGGAACAATTTAGTACTTTAAAGTACAGAGAAAATGACAATGCAAACTGAGACATATTAGATTACCTTAAATATGACTAACAACTTGAATAACGTATGCTTTTTAAAACATAAAATCATAAGCATTATCCTAAACAATAAAGTGATAAACAGTCAAATTCTTTTGAAACACGGAATCAAATATGATTTATTTCATGGTTTTTGATGTGGGTGCTTAGGGTTTCATTGTGACATAAGACTACAAAAACAATTTTAAAAAATCTGTTGAGAAAAGAATTTACTCAGGTACCTAGAAGGAAATTGAAAAGCAATACCTGCATAAGGAAATGGCACTTGACCTTGCTCAATGCGCTTGGCATCTTCTTTGAGGATCTCGTAGTGTATTTTAACCTCCTCTATAGATTTTCCCACCATTTTGGCAATATTCAGCCACCTATCGGGTGTTTCCCTATCATATATAGCCAAGGCATGTTCAAATATTTTGTTTTTCCTTGGTGTCCAAGATAATGATTCCATCTTAAGATAAAATAATTATTGGATTTCTCTTTAATAGATAAACCTTGAGCTGCGGGAGTGTAAAGTGTAAACAGGAGGAAAAAAATTGTTGGCTAGAAGTAGTGAAATTAGTGAAAGAAGAGTGATAAAGGATAGTATGTGAGAAAGAGATGAGTAAGGTTGCTCTTTAATTAGATGTTTGTTGGTTAGATTAATTGAATATTTTGGCCGAATATATCTTCCAAATGGGCAAAAGATATTGTGACCCGTTCTCTTTGGAACCAAAGTGCGGAACGGGACAACCTAAACAAGTGGAAGAAGAGAATAAAAACAGTGGACTTGCCTTTAATTGTTTTAAACAAAGATACTCCTTCATTACTGCAAGTTGAACTTTCCATTGTTACTAGTTGGCAAATTACAATACAAGAATTGTTTTGAGCGGCAGCTAGGGAAAGGTAGTGTGCTGTATGAGAGGAATGTTAGAAATGAATTCTTTAATACACTATTTTTCATATATTCTTTGTTATGAGATAAACTTATTAAAATCAAAATGAGAGGTGATAGTAAGACATTGCACTTCTAATACTTAAAATTATTAGAAACTACAAAATTATAATTAGCGTTTCTTAAATAAGAAGTGAGACTTACAACTTTTTTATGATTTTCAATAAATTTTAACAACAATAAAAAGGTAAAAAAAATATTTTAGTCTTTATATATTTTTAGTAAAATGCAATCAAGGTCACTATACTTTTATATTGATGAATTTGGTTCTCAAACATAAAAAATAAAATATGAATTTAGTCTTCCCTTTTTAAGAATTCATCATTTTTATTTAAATTAAAAGAAACTAAATCCACATGTTTTTTAAGTTTGAGAACCAAATTTAATAACAAAACCTTATCCTACTAGATGAGATCCACTACATGGATTACACAATGTCTTTTGACATGATTAAAAATCAATATTTTAGGAATATTATTTAACTTAAGATATCCTTTGATAATTTTCTTGAATGTACTTTTTTGTTTTCCTATTCTCTTTTTCACCATACTAAAAATCATGTAATATACTCTTTTAACTAGCACATCTTGTGACCTTCGTTGTACTACCATGATATCAATGCTAGTAGCATCACCAACAAATTGATACTATGTTCTTGGTTTTATTATTCTTATTTTCCTCAACTTAGTGTTGACTTGTACAATGTTATTGACTAATAATAGTGTTACACATAGCTATCACTGACCAAGATGATGCATATGTTATAGAGAAATTAAAATAAAAATGGCCTTCATGTATTCAAAAGGACCTAAAGTCCTTAAATCCAAATTGAACCCTCATTTGACCATAATAATAACTCTTCACACATTAGAAGTTACACTATGTTTGTGTTACTCACATATTTTGTCTCTAAAATAACTACTCTAGAATGCTATTGATACTTCTTCCACCAAGGCCATCATAAATTTAGCTTATGGGTGTGTGTTTTTGCAACATGCATAAGATTTAGGATTAGAAGAAGCATACGGGATTGGAATTTTGTAAGGTGTACAATTATTGGTTTTATTTATAATTATGGGATTTTTTTGCCTAGGATGTGAAGGATTTTAAGCTTACTAGATATTTATTGTTTCTAATTTGTGTGGCATGCATATCCATTGCTTACAATCGATTTTAATAGTTTAAGAAAACCTAAATTTCCTTGTGGAAATATGTAAAAATACTAAAGTAAAAAGTCAAATTAGCCGCTTAAAAGTATCTTATTTTTATTATAAACAAATAATTTTATTAATGAAAAGGTACATCAATAATCCACAACATATGTCAAGAAATTGACATTCAAAAGATCTCAAAAATATCTCCTTAATTCTTTAATGATAAAGATTTTAGTCGAAGTCTTTGTACAATCAAAGTAGTCCTTGCATTAGGGACTTCAGAAAATAGTTTGATTAAAGGAATACAAATTCAATAAATAGTTTAATAAATTATATAAATGCATTGTTAAGGACTTCAGAAAATAATTTAATAAATATATTTTTTTCTCTATATGCTTGCATTTATTATTTAATTTTTTGGCTCAATTTTGACTCTTGGATTTAATTCCTTATTTAAATATTTTTAAATGATTTTTATTTGCTTTTGAATAAGCATCTAACATCATTTTGGTCCTTAAATTTTTTTGAATTTGTGTTTAGTCCTTAATTCTAAATTTTGATTGGTTAAATTTTTTGAACTTTTTTTTAATCTATTACCACTTTTAGTAGTACTATCAAATAACGTCAATTGATGAAATAATAATGATATTAGTAGTTTAATAACATGTCATATTGTTAAGAAGTTTAAGATAGCTATATGTAATTTTTTAGCTATGTTTTTAATATTTCATCAACTAGTTTGACATCATCAATTGACTTGAACAAATAAGATACTACAAACATAATTTAACCAAAAAATTACATATAATTATTTTGTTAAACTTTTTAACGACGTAACAAATTACTAGATTACTAATGTTGATGTTATGTTATCAATTAATATTATTACTTGATAACAAAGACTAAAAGTTATAACAAAAAAAATTGGAACTTTGACATATCAAAATTTAGATTAAGGACTGAAAAAAAAAATCTAAAAAAGTTTAGGAATCAAAAAGTTATTAAATCCTTTGAACAATTAACTATGTAAAAAAAGTTAAATGGCTTTGGAATTCAAAGTAAGTGAAAAAATATGGATATACATTAGGGTTGAGCATAAAATACTTAACCGACCAAATCTAAAATGTTCAAACCAAAAGAAATCCGTAAGTTGATGGATCGAATCAGTCCACAGGTAAAATAAGTGTAATTTTTGGTTTAAATGGTTAAGAGTACGTTTGGGCCTTTTAAATGCATTTCGTAAGTACTCAAACCCAATTGAATACATTAAAAAAATATGGATACATGTCTTAAAATTTAGTTTGTAGCATGTCAATTCAAATTCAGATTGTTACTAGTTTTGTAATGAAAAACTATTTCCTAGGCACCATTTTAAAGTCACATTAAACTAAATGTAAAATAATAATAAAATAAGTTTTAAAAAAATGGAAATGGCAATTGGCACACAAATTCAATTTTAAAATATTGAAATATTAAAACATTTTATCGTAAAATGCAAGCTTCCTTTATTAGGTGCATACGGTGTTGAACAGTAATGATTTGTTCATTCAATGAGAACCAACACAGGCTACTACGGATTCTAACCAACACATCATGAGTTCTCATCCTCTTCTTTTCCTTTTATCGTAAAATGCAAGCTTCCTCATGAGTAATTTTTCTTTCTTTTTCATTTCAACATCACCCGCAACCCAATGAGACCCAACAAAATCGAACGCTTAGTTGTAATTCATCATTTTTGGTGCGCGTTTTGAGTGAATTGGGTCAATTTGGGTTTGAACTTGTCCGAACCCGCTCGCTAATCACCCTCAATATGCATGTTGATACTTCATCTTGCAAAATCAATATGTAAATTCCCATTGTATTGAAAGAGAATGGAAAATATTAGTTTGTTTAGATGTAAATTAGACTAAGTTGGAAAAGAAGTGTTGAAATAAAGTAGAAATTTGATACCAACATATCATTGTATTTGAATAAAGAAGTGTTTGAATAAAATTTTGAGTTAAAGTTTTAAGGATGAAAAATTGTATTTGAAAACCAAGTTTCCTAATAGAAATTAGTCGTTAACAAAGTTGATAGTTATTTCACACCAATTATATATTAGTTTAAAAAATTAGAAATTTGATTTAACTTTGCAAATCTCTTAATTAGATTCCTCTTTATAAAAATCAATTTGTTACCTTTTTTTATTGTAACAGAAAATTTTTTAGAAATATAATTCTCCCAAACTCTATCATATTATAATATGGTATTTAGAGCTTGAATAATTAAGAATTTATTTATAGATAAAGAACTTTGATGCTTCCATAAAAAAAATCCCATGCTTAGAGGTTTAGGGACAAATTAACGCGATTATTTTCTTCTTGATTATTCTTTAAATGAGTAATATCACTAACTAAATATTCATTAATTTCTTCATTGGTTGTAGATTTGAAGATGGTCTTTGTACTTGAATGAATTAACTTTTATAAGATTTTAGCACAATTTCCCTTATATTATTTCTCTTTTTCTTTAACATTTATTTTAGGTCTACTAAGATTGTTAAATATATTAGGATTACTAGGTAAGGGTCCATTGTTGATTGAGGTTTTCAACCTACCTTATCACTTTCTTTCATTAATAACAACATCCTTTGTTTTACTCAATAGATCCAAGAATCTTACTGAGTAATCTAGTAAGTCATTGACCTATTTCTCATTTTGGCATTCGCCTAATGTTTGATGAGTGATAAGTCATATTTTGTGCATGCTGGAATGTGAGTTTTTGTCTTGTGTTCTATTTCTTGTACTATTTATTGGCAAACCTCATATTTTTTTTAAATGTGTAGTAATAGGTGCCTAAGAGAAATGATGAAAAAAAGCTAAAAAGATGACAAGTTAAAGAGAAAATGTCACCTTTTGAACAACATAGTCATACTAATTCTTAACACAAGTTGTGCTGGGTGGAAATTGGACAAAATGTCTACTGAGAAGAAGCAAGGTTGTGTTGCCCCATAGCATGACTATGTTGCAAATTTCACAAAATGAGGATTAACATTAACTTTTTGAACACAATTGTGTTAATTAGTGAATGCACCTAAGGAATTGAATTTTAAAGGAGATTGTCCATTTAGCACAATTGTACCCAACCCTACGACCTAACTTTGTAATTTTGTTATAAATAAAAAAATAGGAAGCAAGGGTTCACTTATTCTTTACCCAATTACGAAATTAGAGAGCTTTGAGTGAGTGATTGATAATGAGAAGGACCTAGGCTTGGGAAGAACTTGATGAGTTTGAAGTGACAAAAAATTACAAGTAATTATCTGATCAGACTCATTGACAACATGGTTGAAGGGTTAGAAACACACTAGAAAGGAAGTTGAATAATGTCTATGATTTTGAAAATGTTTCGCAATCTTTTTTAAAACAAGCAAAGAAGAACAAAAAAGAAATTTGCAAAACCTTGGACATCCAAAAATGTGAAAAAATAAAGGAAGCAAATAAACATCATTTTATACTGGTTCACTCAATATTGAGTTATGTCTAGTTCTATCTCAACTTGAGAGGGATTTCACTAACCAATAATAAAGGTTACAAACAAGTATATGACTTCGCCACTACTAACTATTACAAGTATTTTCTAGGTTATGTTTGACTCACCCAATCCAAGTATTAATTAGTTGTCACTTATGGTTACAAATTAATCTCCCCAGATTAAGTGCTTGAGTATTATTTATATCATTAAGTTACTCTTGACTTTTTCAAGGTTCTTTATAAGAAAAAAATAATTCACAATGTGAGGATAAAAGCGAATACAAGTTAACTTAGCACAACAAAGGATATACAACAAATTTGGAGCAAAATAATCTCAAGATAAAATTTTACAAAGTGTCAAAAGTATATGTTCATAGCAAAGAATTTGTTCTTTCAGATTGTGCATTTTAAATTTTTAGTCTTCATATCTTCAAGTATTGGTAGCCTTGAAGCTTAAAGTGTTCGTTGTGAGTGAACGTCTTTCTCTTTTTTCCATTTTGAATCTTCATTAAATGCATGAATCATTGTATATGTCTTCTTACTATAGATGTTCAAACTTATATTAGAAGAAAGTGGACATCTTGGCCATTTCTTTCCTTTCTTTTACTGACTGAGCTTTAGCAATTTCTCTTTGTAGATTTTGTAGCTTGATAAGCTCTTTTTGATTTGAAAGTCTACTTATCTTCATATGTCTTTTATTTTTAATAAATATTTTTTCAATATTCAAACATTAATAGCAACAGATAAGATGTTACAGATATGAGATATGAGCATTAATATTCTACGAATCCAAAAAGTAAAAGAGAAACAACTAAGGTTTGAGCAAACTTTAAATATGTCCAACTAGAAATTGTTTAATGTTATTTAATTTTCCAAGATGATAAAAACATGTTGAACGTATAACTCAAGTAAAAATCATTTTGAATGTATTTTGTTAAATAACACTTTGGATGTTTATCTTAATAAAAGCATTGGACGTATGTCCAAATTTTGTGTGTTAGACACTTAGCTTATTTTAGTTCATTTTTATGTGCCTAAGTTAGAGATACTACTTGTATGTTCCTTTGGACGTTTTTCCTTTCATTAAAGCTTAACATAAGATATTAATCATATCATATTATAATATTTTGTTATCATCAAAACCATAAAATTTTGAGGAGTCAAACATCATTTATGTATTTGGTTCTAACAGTGACAAATTAATAAATTATCAACATTGTTGATATATCATCAATTAATATTATTACTTGATAACATAAACTAAAATAATAATAAAAATAATAAAGAAGTATTGAGCACAATTCATAAAAAACACAAGAAGTGTGAGTTAAGGAGAAGAGTATTGAGTTTTATATGTAAAAAAAGAATTAAGAAACTTTTCATGAGGTTATAGATCACAAGGATATTGAGTGTAATAAATGAAATTTTTAAGGAGAAACATGTATAATTTACTTTTAATATAAAATGTAACCTCTTATAATATGATAAGCCACTAAAACTATTAAACTTTTAATATAATTATTATAAAAATTAATAAATTTATCATAAATAATATATAATTTATAAAAAAATAAAATATATTATTAATGCATATAGACTATTCTTCTTAACTTATTTATACAGTAAACTTTAATTAAATGAAAATATAAAAAAGAGAAAATATAATATAAAATAATTTTGTACTGTTATTTAATCACAAATTTTCATGTATGATAAATTTATTAATTTTGATAATAATTATCTTAACAATTATAATAATAATTATTTTATTAATTAAAAATATAAAATTATTTTATATTATCAATATATAATT
>JAMLFT010007169.1:0-15156 GCA_026544285.1 Pachyrhizus erosus
TGTGAATGATTTAGAATGTGGTATCAAGAATAAGTATTGTGAGAATTGTATGTGATTAGAAATACAAAGTGCAGAAGCGCAAGATAGGGTACGTTCAATCCCAAATCCCATAACTGAAATTTTAAAAATCAAGTTTTTGTTCAATCATATTCTTTTTGCCATCAAGTTATTTTGAAAACTTAATTCCTAAACCAAATATTTATTCAATTCTTTGTGCTTAGAGAGTGTTACAACATAAGAATTTTAATTGAAACTATTCCTTGTGGGTTTGACATTTGTACTGTGAAAAATACTATACTATAATTGAATCGATACACTTGCCAAAGAAATAAAACCAACAATCTTCTTTCCTCTTTTCCTTCTCGAGCCCCTCCTTCTCCACCACTTGCGTTTTCTTTTTCTCATTTTTGAGCATTGCTCTCCTCCCTAGCAACGTCTTCTTCCTCCTCCTCAAAAACAAGATGAAAACCTTCACTAAGTGTCACAAGTTGGACTCGAGTTATCCACGTCGTCGAAGGGAGAAGAATCAGACGCTACCGCCATTACCATTTCCTCGTCGAAAGTTACAAACCTTGCCGAAAGTCGCAAGCACCGCTAGAATCGATCTCGGGTAGGAGGAGCTTACTCCCTTTCTATTATTTGTTTTTCCTGTTCCTAGAATTGGAATTTGCATACCCCTGATTCTTTTTCTGTTATCAGTCATTAAAATTTTTGAATGGTGTATCTAATGCCTATGGCTTTCCTTTAGTTTCAAATAATAACTATTAACTTCATTTGGATCCTAATGGAAATTGAAAATGGGCATATTATAATATGTTATGTTGTCGGATTAGCTAGAGAGTAGGGGAAGAAGAAGGAATGGGGAAAGAAAAGGAAAAGGAAGAAGACGAACATAAGAGAGGAGGAGCATAATAAGGGGAGAGAGAGAAAGAAAGAAAGAGAAAGAGAGAGAGAGGGGAGAAGAGAAAGAGAAGGAGGGAGAAAGAGAGAAAGCAATAATAATAATAATAATAATAATAACAACAATAATAATAAGTAAATAACAATAATGAATAATAATAAGGCATAATTGAAGTAAAGCAAATTTAGTTTAATATCGGTCAAAATTAAAACTAAGATGATTTAGGCAATCATTTTATTCTGACAGCCATTAAGGGTGAGCGTGGGTGACCTAATGTGAAGTTAGAGTCTAAAAGAAACAACATTCCATCACTTGAATAAATATATAACTGAGATAGTCAGATAATAATGTTTCAAATGATTAAATAAATAATAGATAAATAGGAAAGATAAATTCTTAGAAATTTAAATAATGTTAACTCGAATATTAGGCTAATGGAATAATAATAACAATAATGTTAATAACAAACAATCATAATTAATAGAAAAATGATCGATGTTAGAAATAGTTAAAATCTTGACTTGTTTTCTTAAATTGTTTTATCTTTGTATTTATTTTCCCCTACTTAATACATGATTTTGTATTAATTTACTAATGGTCAGTTAAGAACTAGAATTGAGACTTGAAATTGTTAGGGATGAATACTTTGCCTCTTTTACTAAGAAGGTGGAACTTTATATTTAAGTCATGTTCTAATAAAAGAGTATGGTTGAATGTCTTAAGTGATAAAATTTTAACTAGAAGGATAGAGTAGGAAATGTATGAAGCTTCTTGATGGTGACGGGTCTCAATGTGAATGGTGGAGTTTCGTGCATTCATAACTTATCAGAAGATTATGACCTCAAAAAGGGGTGAGAGCCTGAATTATAAAAGAAATTTTCTTAAGAAATTGAAAAGTTGGTGAATTCTAGGGGTAATTCCTCATATGATGACTTGTATTGTGCTAGTACCTGAAATGAAAAATTAGTTACAGAGGTGGAAGAGGTAGTTGACAGATGATGTAACGAGATCATGTGTGAGAATTAAGACTGGATTATGTGACTATAGTAGGTACTTAAGGAATGTTTGTAGGCTCTCGGTGAGCCCTTAAAAATATTATAAGGTGTCAAGTTGTGATGGTTTTTATATTAGTGGGATTTACACAATCGGCTTAGCATTCCCGACAAAGCAGAGTATTACCATAATTCGGTTGAGAATATTCTAATTCGATGATCGTCACCTAAAAAACAAACCTTAGATTAAATAATACGTTTTGTCTAAGTTCTCTTAGAGATAGAAGTTTTAGAGGCATCAAGGGGCCTAAATATGAATAGTATAATATTTCAATAGGTGTGATGCGGTGAGGAGAGTGCATGCAAAGTTACATAATATTTTATTTTATGTTATTCCATGTTTGCATGTGCTTGAGGATAAATGACTCACTCCTACAATCCCTACTTTTCAGATGAAGATGTTAGCGTGAATTTGTTGACCTTCAAGCATCAGAGGCGACTCTTAGTAAAGTAATGAGGATGTCTCTTGGTAGCCAGAGATGATTGTTCGGTTGGAAATAAGACAACAGACATCCACCTGGCGAGTTTTGAAATCTCAAAGATTATATGTAGACTTTTATGGTTGGTTACATATCATTTTGTATATTTTAAAGTATAGATGTAATGAATATAAACACTCTTATTAGTAAGGAAATGATTATTTGTAACTCAATTAACTTATATTATTTATATATCTAGATCTGCATGTTAAATATACTAGTCCATTTAATTTTACTTAATGAGATAAATGATAATATTATTGTTGTTCGTATATTATTATCTTCTATTTAATTTTCTTATTTTAAAACTTTATTTTAAAAAGAATGATAAAAATTATTTTGCATTTTAAGTTAAGAACAATTAAACATGATTTATTTAATAAAAACATGTTTAATAAATTTCAAAAAAATTTAAAAATCATTTCTATAATAATAAAATAGGTGTTAAAAGAGTGAAATAAGTTTATTATAGAATTAAGAAGAAAAAAGGTAGAAGAAAATTTTTTGGTTTGAACAATTTTTTATGTTTTATTTTATTTTTTAGTTATGCCTGTGATTTTAGGGAATATTTCTAATTATTTATGAGACTAATATTTTTCGCAAGATTTGAAAGCACTCAAAGTAGTTATCTTCTTCCAAACCAATTTTCTCCATCGTGATTCAACCTCTATATTTGTAGATACATAGACGAGTAACTCTTAAATTACAAAAGTTACACTGAGACAGAGTCATACTCATACCGCAAATATTCATAATAAGTTGACCATAAAATACTCACGAACAATTATATTGTGACTTAATATCTACACCTAATTTCATTTATTGCATTAATTGCAGTGTTGTAGAGTCCACTTTTGATCAGGTGATAAATCTGTAAGAAGTGGGACACAATATTTTATAAATAAATGCTAGTAATTCACATTTTATATTTTTTTATTAACTAAAATTTATTAAAACTAAAATTAAGGGATTCTGATAGTTTTTTTGGTATTACTTTGTTTTTGTTACATGCTCGTAGTTTAATCATTCTTATGATTTCATGTTTTTATATTAAAATTTAACTAATAATTAAAAATATATCAAAAAATTAATATATTAAAAAAAATATTGTTAGTACTTTTTTTCAACGTAAATGCGTGACTGGCAACGAATTATGATGGTTTGTGACAAGAAATTATGATGATTTGCGACAATGAATGATGGGTGATGTTAATTTTGCTTCACATTCTCATAATTTTCAATACAAGGAGGAGATAGAAAAAAAAAAAGAAAAACTAAAAAAACGAGATAAGACGAGTAATGTGATGAGAAGTGATAAAAGAATGGTATAAAAAAGTGAAGTTAAAACATGGAGTAAAAATAACGTTATTTGTGATGGAAAAAATATACTAAGACGTCTCAATAGATATAGACATCTTGAGAAAGATACAAAGAGATGAAATATAAATAATTGATTTGAGTGATAATTTAATATGATAAAAAAATATTAATATTATTCAAATGTCTACATATCATGATTTTTTTAATGAATTGCGTTAGATAAATACCAATTTGTGCTCAACCTGGCCCGCAAGATTGACTTGTCTAACAACTGTAGGGTCAGTCTCTTTTTTGTAATGTCAACAAACTTTTACAAAATAAAATTGTGTGTGTCCCTGCTTTGGATCATGAAGTCATTGTACATGTGCATGAAGATAGGACATGAAATGAGACCTTCAGCAAGAGCTGAGCTGGTGCAAACTTTTTATCGACCCTACATTTTTTTTTTATTTTTTTTTCATTTAAGCTGTATTTTAACATGATCCAATTACATGCTACATTTAAAATGATCCAAAGTTAGATTGTACTTTATAGAGTCTAATTGTAATTCCTAATCACCCCAGTCCAACGTGTTTAAATTACTCCTAAACATGTCAATGAATCCCTAGGTTTATTTATTTAAACACATGAATTAATTGTTCTACATTAAGTATGCTATTGTAAAAAGTGTTTCAAAACAAATGGCAAGATAGTTGAAGATTGAAGGCCACTTCCCCTACTACATACATGGTGAACAAAAGTGGTACACATTTTTTCATACTTATGATGGAATTAAAAGCTTATTTTCTTAAATGAAATAAATAATTATAAAATGAATCACTTTGAATTAGACTAATATTTGTTTGCTAGAGCATGTGAATAATATAATAATTCTTTTAAAAATATTATCATGACTACATACCCCAAGGGGACAATGGCCCAAACAATTAAAAGTCAGGATTTGGTAATGCGGTTGTCCCATCCCATCATGGAATGGTCTTGCTAGGTTGGCAATGGGTCTTTCACTGAGGATTTACTGAAAAAAAAAAAAAAAACTTCATTTTGTGAACATGTGTTATGTTATTGAATATAGATGCAGTACACTGTTAAGAATAATATTTTTTTCATCATAACCTTGGGAATCCTATGGTAACCTTGTCGACATGCTAAGCAATGTTGGCAACTAGGCATATTAAGGAAGAAGAAAAGATATATTGGCCATTGGGTTTGGAAAACAATTATGATTTAGTTGTGTTTGTTTTACTCGTGTGCTAACTATAAATACATTAAAATGAATTGATCTACCACGTTTTGGATAATGAAGCTAAGCAAAATTCGGTATTTTAAATATTGATGAAACACTAAAATTTTATAAATAAAAATAGAATGCTTTTGCTCTCAAATTCCGCGTTACAAGTAACGGATGTAGTCAGAGAGAATAATTTATTTTTAAAAAAAATATTATTATTATTATTATTATTATAAAAAGAATAAAAAATTAAAATTAACAGATTTAAATATACAAAATTAAAAGAAATAAAATATACATATTTAAAATATTTATATACAATTTAAAAAAATAAGAAAATACATATGCATCTGCCCTGCATAGGACGATCTTGTACTGTTAATTTACTATTAGACCTATATAATTAATAGCAATTCAAAGTTTGGATGGTGGTGATTTTCCTTGGTAGAAGAGGGAAAAAAGAGTCGCTCTAAGTGTTATCAAATCCCATTGTACTTTTTTTTTAAAGCACTTTGTACTTAATATTTATATATCCAATAGTAATAATTGCAATTGCAAGTACAAAGATAACTAATTATACCAAGTAAATTTACATTCTTCGTAAAAAGAAAGTAAATTTATATTCTTAAAAAAAACTAAATTTATATTAAAAATAAATAAATGTATTTATTACAACAAATTTTAAGGTGGACCACAATCCTAACTGATCCACGATTTATAATCATCAAATTAATTTACATTGTACAAATTTATTATAAACTGACTTTATCAAATCTTACATTTCGCACGTCTCACATTCTTCTGCGACCACATTCACAATTTCGTGAGATACTCTGAATGTGACTCCAATGTCATATTTCAAAAACATTATTTCTTAAAAATGTTATAGTTTAAAAAATAAACTAAATATAAGAAACAAATATTTTCAATTTCGTATTCTCAAAATATTAAAAAATAAAATTTATATTAAATATTTTCTTAAAGTAAATAAGTAATTAAAAAAAATATATCTATCATATATGATAATTTATTATTAAATAATAATATAAAATAACGACGAAATCCTCTTTCAATATAATGGAAAGAGTGCATGCATTCTTGTTTTATTTATAGTTATTGTAATTAATAAGTCCACCACATATATGTAGTTGAAAATGTATGTTGTAATTAACAATAGAAGCATGGGTTGATTTTGCTGTCAAAGACATGCCAACCATTCTCATCGAGGCTGTTGGATATTTCACATGAGATCACATGTCCCACGTCGAACGTTAGGTGATGTTACACCCTTACTCACTTTACAGTACTACTATCAAGCAACATGTTTGACAACCACCGTATCTAGTGAAAGATACCTATGTTTAAGTGGCTCCTGTTTCATTTAGCAATTTCTTCAAAATTAAACTTAGTTAGCATAAATAAATAAATGAACTTTATTTCTCCAAGTCCTTCTACCTTTGAAAATACCATCTTTTATTTACAGTGACCACATACCAAGTGAATTGGCAATTTACAAATAATATGTGTTGTTCATCTAACATGATTCACAGGAACGATAAAACTCTTACTTGATTACCATAGGTTCTTAACAATACACACATATAGAACTTCTCAATTTTGTTGCTAAGCCTTATGGCTGATGTATTGTCATTATTAGCACCTTGAGTCAACAAGTTAACAAAAAGCAATGTAATCATAGCAATCTATTGATTCATATTTCTAACTGTGTTTGGCTGGAATTAAAATCACGTCAAAGTTACATTAAATACAAAAACTTATACCTTTTACTTTTTTTTTTATCGTGCATTGTTGGATGCGACATTCCAATTGATTGAACTCAATTCTAATTATTTTCATGAGATGGTTTGTTCTATTCAAATTTTTCACAGACAATTATTGTTGAATTATCTTTATTTTAGGATGGGCCTTGGAAGGAGAAGGAATAAGTGTCTGTTATTGAATTAACTCAAGTCAAAAGAACAATATCCGTTTTAAGATCATTGAGTGTCGAAGTCATTGAATGTGTAACTCATCAATCACTAAATTTATGGTTGGCATGGTGGAAAAAAAGGAAGTGGTGGAAAAAATAAAAAAAAGAGAAAGTAGGTAGGTAAGAAAAAATTAGATAAAAAATATGGTAAAAGAAATATATGATTGATACAAGAGAAATAAAAAAAGTAATGGAGTTAAAATAGAAGACATAAGTGATTATGTTGTTATGTTATAACATAATCAATTATGTTGGATAGTTGAGTGATTTTTGTTCATATTTATCATTAATGGAGATTTTTATCTATTGTAAAATCAAGTTTTGTTGTTAATAAGGATCCAAAATTATCATAAATGGTAATAGATATGCATTAGTGGAAGTTTAAAACCCTTATAAAATCAACTCCCTGCATGTCACTATTCACTTCCATGTAATTATTATTCTATTTTTTTTATCCATTTTTTTATATTTTTTTTATTTATCTGGTTATTTAAAAATTAAAAGTCAAAAAGAGAAATTTAAAATGTAATAACCATCTGTTTTGGTATAAATGAAACAGATAAGAAAGGAGAGAAAAAAGGAAGAGAATGAAAGTTGAAGAATGTTAATTGTTTGGTAAATTAAAAATGCAATGAAATATTAAAAGAAATAGGTGGAATCCATAATAAAAAAATTTCACATAAACGAGTAACAATTTGCATAAAAATATGTGTAAGATGTGCAGCATAATTTATCATATTTTTATAACACAATCGATTATGTTGCAACATAATGTAGCCAAGACAGTAAAAAATTATGTCTGTAATCAATTATACTATATGCCATAATCGATTAGGTAAACTTTCTTTTGTTTTTTATATAATAGTAATAAAGGTAACATTAATAATAGAAATAAATAATAATAAGATTTATTATTCTTTTAATCTCTATAGTTGTAATAATTTTTCCTTTTAGTCATATAGTTTAAAACATTCTATTCAGGCTTTAATAATTGCAAACTTTTAATATATTTTCTTCTTATAGTCAAAAGTTGTTTAATGCTATTACATTCAAGTCCTTTAAAATTATTACAAAACTGAGATTGGTGATGTAAAATTGTTAAATAAATTTTAGTAATTTTAAATTGTCATAAATTTAAAAAAAAAAGTTTATTTCTCTTTATTTTTATTTTTTTCCTCTAACAACTTTCAAATTCACTACAGCATATTCCAGTTGTTAGGTGCATTTTTTGTTTTCCTCTCTTAGCAACAACTTCTTAGTGCTGCCATTTAGTGTGGTGGTGAAAATTACAACCTTCTTCAATGATCCAAACCTCCACCTGACTTACTAGGTTGTTGTTTGTAGTAGGAGGCATTATAGCTACTATAGTGGTCTTCAAGCATAGTCGTTGCGAGATTTATCTCAACAACAAGATCCTCCATCTCAACTCATTCATTAAAATTGTTCCAACATTACTATACTTTGTCCATGAGATATTGACTTTACTTACTAATAGAAGGAAAAAAAATAGTTAAAAAGAACTTTAAATTTAACTTATGGAAGCTATAAATGATCTTTTTTAAAAAAAATTTATGCTATCAATTACAATTTTGTAACATTTTAAAGAATTTAGATGTAATAATGTTAAATGATTTTAGACTGTAAGAATAAAAAAATTAAAAATTTGTAATTATAAATACCAAAATCAAATATTTTAAACTGCCAGAAATAAAAGAAAAAAACTGTTACAACTATATTATTAATTAAATCTAAAAATAATATTTTTTTATTTCTTTTTTTAAATCAAATAATTTAAAAAATATATACTTTCATTTTACTTTTCTTTTATTTTTGCTTCAACTAAATAATTTATTTTTCCATTCTATTTCTTATTCACTTATTCTCTCTTCCCATTTTCTTTTTCTCTATTAAGCACAGTGTAAACATGGATAGGGAGATAAAAAAAATATTATTATGTTAATCACATCTTTTATTTTTTTAATTTTACCGAAAATGTGGGCATTTTATAAGTGAAATGTGTCAACGCATGTCAACTAACGTGCCTTCTACTTCAAGTTTCGAACTAGTCCTTAATGATAGAATTGACAGGATTAATATACAATAACAATTGTATTATTTTTAAATTAAAATTGATATGTTATATTATTTGTTATTATTGATTTAAATAATTTAAATAATGATGATAAGTATTAAAATGATATTCATGTAACTTTTAATTTATAATAATATTTTTTATCTAAATTTTATAATTATTACATTACCAGGTTAATTATAATTCTCAATACAATTCTTAAGATTTATGGTAAAAAAAAATTAATAAAAAGGGAGACTTGACAATTTACACGTGAAGTCTTGTATACAGTTAATAATTAAAAAAGACAAAAAAATAATTTTACAGAATTATTTCCTATTATAAATAATTATATATAATAAATTTATTAATTTTTATAATAATTATTTTAAAATTATATGAATAATAATTTATAATTAAATGATTATATAAGATTATTTTATATAATAAATATAGGAGCATTAAACTGGACAAATGAAGCACTCTATTAAGTATTGTTTTGGTGGCAACAGAAAAAATAGTAAGAAAAGAACCTTGTTGAATGTGGTCTCATCAGTGAACTTTTAATTAGTTTGGTGGCAATCTCCCAAGTTTTATGCATCTATCTACAATTAATCTCAAGTTATCCTAGTGCCCTTTACTTTTGTCCTTTTTCGTACCTTCATTTTTGCGCGTGTAAATTTTCACTTATAATAATATTTTAACTCACAACTTGAGATTAAGTGGTGGACATAAAATTAAGTGGACGAAAATAAAATTGTTTTAAAACTAAGGGTACTTTTTCGTGCAGAAAAAATTGTAGGAAAGAATAATGTCTTAGTCCATGATAAAAAAAAAACTGATTTCAAGGAGTATTTATAAAAGAATTTACATTTACCATATCTAAAAAAAGAACAAGGGTTCAAATTCATAACCTATAAAATACACAGTCTTATCTTGTTTCAATATATCAAGTTCTTGAAATGACTCTATGTATATTTTTAAAACCTATGTATTGATATGGTTTAATATATAACTATTATTTTATGAGGAATTGAAGGGAGAAAAGTGGTTGACCAATGACCAGAAAGTGATGGATTACAGAATGGTTATTAAATAAAAATGTCTGTGCATTTTGCATATATTAATGTGCTCTTGACCTGCAGAGTATATCACCACAGCTCAGGGAAATACCTTAATTAGTTCTGTAGCCAAGAAAGCAAAATGACTTTAGCATGGCTATGAAATAAAATAAAATAAAAATCTTCAAAATTTATCTACATTATCTTCATCCTTGCAGTGGTCCATGTGACTTTATAGAATTGCACTAGATTCATAGTGCCTCAACTAACATCAACACTTATTATTTTACTCTTTCAACTTTTTTTAATTAAGTTTTGCTTTAAACTCAAGAATAAAGAGAACAATGATAGCATTCCTCCCATTATCTTTATATGCAAATTAGATTAGTGGTATGGTATCATCGCCTTAAAACAAATGAGAATTAAGTTTCAAAGTTAAAGTCAACTATCTTTACCAAACACCATAGTATTGAGTGTTGACCATCATTGATTGTATTGGTGGGGTTTAGACTTTAAAGACAAATCATCATATACAAAACGGAGGTTAAAAATATTTCAAAATTTTATTTTTCTAGAAGAAAAATCTTGAGGAGACCCAACCCTCCTTTTAACATAAGTGTGTGTTGAAAAAAAAGCTTTAAAAGTACTATTTAATCATATTTGAGCTTTTTAATAATTATGAAAAATTAAAATCTTCAATTATTTTCATAACTAGGAAAAAATTTTAAAAACTAAACAATTTTAAAATGTGCTAAAATTATCAGATTATTTTTACTTATTTTTTTCATTTATCCCCAATAATTTACAATATACAAGATTAACTTCATATATTACTTTAAAAAAATTGTCATAAAAAATTATTATTTTAGACAATCAAAACGAAATCAATAATGTTAAAACTTATTTTTCATTAATATTTTCAAATACAAAACTAATTTTATATAAATATTTATAAAAATAAATTGGTCGTGCATATAATTAATTATTAAAATAAGTTCCCATAATTAATTCAAACATGTTAGGATGCCTATATTTTCAAACGTATGCATCAATTATCATAAAATTGTTTCAGTTCAACTAATTATTTTAAATATGTAATTATTTTATATTAGAACATGTGATTCATGTCATGCACGAATAAAAATTATTTAATAATATTTTAATAAAAATATTTTAATATTATATAAATATTTAAAATATTATTTTAGCATCAAATATATTAAAAAGTAGAATTATAATTAAATATTTCTTATTTATAATATATTATATTATAATATTAAATTTTACTTTCTATAATTTTATGACTTTTTCTTAAAAGTTAATTCATCTCTTAAAAAATTAAAATTTTAATAAATATCATTATCTTTTTTTTCTCGTGCTAATATAAAGATTTGTTATTTTAGGATTAATATTATCATTATATTTTTAATTAGTAGAATTAAGAATAATAATAACTTTAATTAAGTAAATTTTTATTTAAAAAATATTATGATTGTTAGGCCTATAATATTTTATTATTTTACTAATCAATGTGGCTAGTATTTTGGCTCAAAATTTTCAAATTTCTTTTCGAGCTGGTGTTTAATTCTCAATGAGTCAGTTTGTTAAAAGTTAAAAAATTGTTTCTAAAAAAAATATTTTTTAAAATAAGTATTATTTGCTTCTTAGAAAATAGAAAGTTATTTTGTTTAAATAAACTATTTTAAGATCTTAAATAATAAATTATAAAAAATATCTAAAATAATAATTATAGAGAATAATAAAAAATTATCTATTTTAAGATCTTAAAATCAATAAAAAAAATAAAAAATATGAGATCATAATATTATTTTAAGTTAATTTAGGTATACAAAGTATATTTATATACATGTATATATTGACATCATTTTCATATTGATTTGAATTAATTAAATTTATTAGTTTTTTTAATAAATTTAAGTTTTATTTTAAAATCAAAATATAAAGATAAAAAAATGAATGTTCTCTAATGTTATTTTTTATTTTCTTATATTTATAGTTAGTTTTTTTTCATATTTATTTATTTATTTTACTTTTTTTGGACACAATAAAGGATTTAGTCTTACTAAAATTTTTATAATATTAAGTTGTTTTTGATTTGAGAGTAACTTAGTTCTTTTTTTGTCTTTTTATTAAAAATATCCTTAATATATTATCTTTAATTAAAGATTGATTTATAATTAAATTTTAACAATTTATTAGTATATCAATTTTTTAATAAAATAACTTTAATAGTCTTAATTTAGATAAAAAAGGATAAAATTACAAACTTATATTAACAATTTTTTAATTAATATATAAATAAAAATAAAATATTTAATACATAATAAATATATTATAATGAAATATTGTTAATGTTTTAACTTTAAGTAAAAAATTAATTATTTCAAAAATATTTCTTTTATATATATATAAATATATATATATATATATAAAGCATCATACATTATTGCGTCCAAGCCAATTTGCACAATCCAAGTCAATCTTTTGAGGTGGAACACTTGCATCAATGAGAAGCAAGACAGCAACCAAAGTACTTCTGTTCAAAAAATACCCTTTTGTGAATGAGGACCAATCTGTTTTAGCAGCTTCAGGTGCTTTAGCAAAGCTGCATAAAAAACAGTATTTCATGAGTAGTTAACAGTGTCACCACCAACAACTAACCCTAAATCCTTTCCAATCGAGGAGGGAAGCAGAAATACAGGTAAGAAAATCATTCAACAAAACATAGATGAAGCAGGATAATTGAGAAATACGAGCAAAATACAACACTACTACCAAGCACTACTATTTATTAAACAATTGGGATACCTAAGCCCTGCATCAATCAGATGACCTCACCCAATATGGATCTATCTGTATAATTTTGAGATTTAATAAAGATTACATTTCCATGTAGTTTGTATTATGTAATACTGTTGATTTCCCCAATGCCGTTGTCATTAATGGTATGTTAGAATTTTGCATTTGAGACATTCAAATGCTGTGATTCTGCAATATAATGTTTGGTTGCCTTTCACTAAAATTAGTGTTTGGGTGAACGTTTGCAAAATTGGTTTTGAATGACTTGATTTTGAAGTAAAGTGGTTTATGTTTGAATGTTTTATTATTAAAGCAAGTTAGTAGTAAAACTATATATAAACTATAAAATTTTGAATCAAATACAAAAACTACTTAAAGTTACTTTAAGTTAAAATCAATTCCTTAATGTATGACAAACATTTCATTTTGCACCTAAAATCACGTTAACTAATATTTCAACTCGATTTTAAAATTGTAAATTCAAACATGCACTTAACTTTACTACTGAAAAGATGTTCGACTAAAAGTGAAAAATGCAACTTCTATGTTGACATGAAAATCTCCTACTACAATTCTACTTATAAGACAAAAACTTGAAAACATAAATCACTACAGTTTAAACTCTACATCAACCAAAACCAATTTTGTAAAACGATCACCTAAACACGAAGTAAGAGTATTTTCATTTGTAAGCTTCCAAAAGAAGCATAGAAACACGAAGACATGAAGCAGAAAAAATTGGGAATTTGCAAGTGACTGACCCGTAACCAGGCAAGTCGACAAGGTACCAGCTTTTGTTGACCAAGAAGTGATTGATGAGCTGCGTCTTCCCTGAAAGCACCAACAACACATTATTACACCAGGTCGAGTTTAATTTACTCAAAAGAAAAAGGAGAAAAAGCATAACCTAACCTGGTTTCTTAGAAGTGAGTGCAATCTCTTTCTTGCGAACGAGGGAATTGATGAGGGAGGACTTGCCGACGTTGGATCGACCGAGAACGGCGAATTCGGGTCGGTCATCTCTGGGGCAATCCTTGGCGCGACCGCTACTCTTCACAAACTCGACCTCCTTAATGCGGGAGTCGCCGGCATAAGGTCCGACGGCGATGTTGGAGCCAGGAAGGACCATGGAGTCGTCGAGCTCGTTGGGTTCAATGCCCGGAGGGATGAATAACTGGGTTTGGAAAGAAGAAGGAGGGTTTGTGGTGGTTTTGGAGGCATGGGTTGAATGAGAAAGAGGGTGCCGGAAAGAGAGAAGAGAAGGGGTGATTGTTTTGGGAATTGAGAAAGGAAGAGAGAGAGAATGAAGGGTTTTGAATTGGATGAGAGTGAGCTTCAGCGTTGTCATCGTCTTCCTTGCCTTTCTACTACAAAAACACTGCTACTGGTTCATTATGAGCTACCACTCATATTTAAAGATTAAAATGAATTCAAAAATAGTATCTTCTACATAAAACATTCAAATTAAAATTTTAGACAATAATTAAATTATTGATATTTTTATTAACTTAAATATGATTTTACTTTTTAATTTTGTGTTTTATCTTTTTTATATTTTATTTTGTTGTTGATTCTTAAAAAAATTATAAATTTAATAATTAATCTCTACTTATGTAAATTTTTAATCTTTAATAATTTTTAAATTTTATGTTTAATTTTTATTATATTTTATTTTATTGTTGATTCTTGAAAATTTATGAATTTTATATATAATTTTTAAAAAATATTATTTTATATTTTATCTTTATCATTATTATGTTAGATGTCTTGAAATATTTTTTGGATTTTTTTAATTTTAAAATTTTTTTATCACAATCATTTTTATGTTTTTCATCATATAATAACGTTTCAAATTAATAAAAATTAACATAACAATAAATACTAAAAATTAAGAAAAAAATTTCAAAAATCTATAACAAAAAAATTGATAAAAATCAAAAACTTTCTTTTTTGAAAAACAAAAACATATTTAAAACTATTTTATTTGATTGAAACAAGTAATACATATGTGCTTGCGTGTGTATGTTAAATGATTTTAATATTACTAGATGCAATATGATCACCATTTAGAAAATAAGGAGCAAACAATGCTGGATCGAGTATTTTGTATAACTTTGGATAAAATATGTCTTTTTTCTTCTATTGTATCTTTATTTTTATTTTTAATTTTTTATAATTATTTTATTTTTTCAATCTCTCATAAATTATTTTATTTTATTTTTAGTTCTTAATAT